>VDFB02004800.1:5598242-5646384 GCA_007258455.2 Sequoia sempervirens | reverse complement strand
TAGATCCTAATGGTGATGTTATCACTTACAAACATTAATTGCAGTGATGGTGATGACCTAAGTGACCTCTATAACGCTCTTCTTCCATGTCTATTTGGATCATCCTTCTTTCCAAGGCTAGAGATCTATACATTTGTAGGTTTTTTAATTTGTAATGGTTCTGATACAACAAGAAGAAAGAGAAACTTAAAAGAACATTTCTTTGTGATATTTTTGTTTCTCTTTCTAAAGTTGTAAACTTGCCCAAGCCTTGCAATCAATATTTTTTTTGTTGCCACAATTCTTCTCATCATTTTAATCATCATATGTATTCTTTGACTTAGTAACAAGGTTTTTTAAATCTTATGCTTCCCTTACCACATCATTTAAGTGTTCTTACCTTCATGAAGGAGTATTTTTCCTCTTTTAAGGAGATGTAAGATGTTTGTCTTGTTTGTATAAATTATCTATGGATTCCATTCTTTAGGATTATATTTCTATCTATTGTGGTTATCTATTTACCTCTTGGTTATTATCAAAACCCTCACCTTCATACATGTTCTTAGGAGCTAGTCAAAAGTAGATATTTGTGTGATTTTGCAACCTTTCAATGGTTTCATGTGTTATTATGAGAAAGGAAAGAAATCAATTAAGTCTTGGTGTATCATCATATTTATATTTCTATTATTTTTCTTCTCTCTTTCCTTTTGAATTATTAGAGTAGGACTAGGTATAATTTTAATCTATGTTGAGTTGGATCAATACCTGCACTTAGTCTTAGAAAGGAACCAACCTTTTCTAGAGGTTTGATCTCAAGTTTAGAAAGGTTCCACAGTTGAGAGATCATTCCCATTGTGTCTCTAAATGTTGAAATAGGTTCAAAAAGGGTAGAATTTAGGTTGAACATTTTTTTGGCATTCTCATTAGGATAGGTGTAACGGGACTTAAATCATTCGTTGAGAAAATTGGTGTTCTCAAAAAATTTTAGTTATTAGACACATTCTACATGCACCTGTTAAAAGGCGTAGGACAACTAAGAGGGGGGGTGAATCAGTTGTCACCAAATTCAAATTCAAAACTTTAAATACTTATTAGCTTCACAACCACATTGTTTTTTTATTAGGTATGAACATGAAATGCAAACCTTAGAAAGTAAAATCAACACAATGAACACCAGATTTTATGTGGAAAACCCAATGAGGGAAAAACCATGGTGAGGATTAACTCACAATATAAAGTAGTTCCAAAACTAAATGTATAAGGCTCACTTCCAAGTGCTCACTACCCTAAAAGGACTCATTGTCTAGATACAAAAGCTCACTACTTACAAGGAGGGTCACTACCTACAAAAAGATTTATAGAACAAAACTGGGCTTCATAGCCAAAATGAACTAAAAAGAGTGCACCTAACAAGTGTTGATACAGTTCTGATGATGCTCAATAGACTAACTTAACACACTTCATCATTTTCGCTCTTCTTCACTTTCGCATTCATTACTGCTTCATCAATTACACACAATCTTCAAAAATTGTTCAACATATATATACTCGATCTATTTGCAAGCATCAATTAGGTCGCCCTAATTGGATGCAAATCAAAAAGGTAACTATCAACTTCATAAAAATCTTCTCCAAAAGTAATCCAAGTGTATAGTACACTACAATATGTCAGAATGGACCAAAGATAGGTTGCACATATATCCACAGTACATGTTAAACTATTAACTGATTATTAGGTCGGCCATGATTAACCTAATAATGAAATGCAATCACCAAAGTCGATGCCAATACATCAACCAATCATATGATCATATGAAAATACATAAATATGTGCTTCAAGTGATCATAAGCCACTTCTCAAAATCTTAAACACCAATGATTACCAGAGGGAATATGTGGACCAAAATACCAGATCTACCACTGGAGGAAGTAAACCTGTTTGCACACTAGTTCAGGGTACCAAACCAATCTGATACCATAAACAACATGGTGACATCAATGACAACATACAAACTAATCTTCTTCATTCTTCCAACAATCTCCCCATTTGTCATTGATGGCAACATGTGCAAAAAAATATTCAAAAAATATCCTCCAATCTCTGTCAACTTTCCAAATGTCTCCCCCTTTGACATCAATGGAAAAGGGTGATCAAAAAGATGTAAATATGGTGACATTCAAAATTGCAAAAAGATTCCAATTCTTCCAAAAACTTCCAGCCATCCAAAAAAATTTCAAACATTCAAAGTTTCAAAAATAATTCAATTTTTCTTCATCTTGTTCAGTTTCCATTTTTCTCTTTCTTTTCTTTTTTCAAAACAAACAAAACAAAAGAAATTGAACATTCAAAATTCAAGTAAAAATGACACTCTTCACCTAAAACAACTTCTTGTATCTTTCTTTGATAACTGGATATAACTTCTTCCAATTAAATATAGTTGAATCCATTCTCATGCACATGCTTTCTAATAGGGCCAACAGTGTAAAAGAAGATGACCAATCTATAGATGAGCACTGTCTTTCACAATATTCTACATCAGTAAGTATTCTAGAAAGATGGTCTAACCGAACCTCAACAATCTCCTTAAGGAGCCAGAAATTTTTCACCACATCATCTCTTTGTTTCTGTATAATAATCAACTTAGCTTGCAATTCACCAAATCTTAGCCTTTGTTTCGCTTCTTTGTCTTCAAAGATATCAAAGTTCTTTTCGATGTTGTTTACCTTAGATTCAATTGTTTCAATCCTACTACTGAAATTTTCTACCACAGTAGGCCACCATAGATAGTATTTGTAGATATTTGATATTTCTTTGATACATTTCTTCGTTTCCATGATAAGTTCAGATAATATTTGCTTAGCTTTAGTACATCTCTTTTTAACCAAGGCTTCCAACTTGTGTCCTTCCGGACCTTCAAGCAACATTCTTTCTTCAACAACCTCAACTAAATTTTTTGGTAAGGAGTCAAAAACAATTGATACATCAATACCTTTTCGAAGTAGATACTCTATTAGAGCGTCATCAATCTTGAGTCTGTCAACTGGAGAGGTTGCATTCCATAACACCAATTTTATTCATCTTTCCTTTAACCAACATAGACCGGATGTCATCTAGATTAGAGGATTCAAATCTAGGAAGAGTTTCTTTTTCTTTCTCTTCTAAAATGGCAATGATGTCTTTAGTTATAGCTTTTATTTTCTTTGATTCCAGAGGGTAATCACTAATGACAACTTCCAATTCTCTCTTACTGGAGGATGAACCCACTTCAAACTGACTCGGTGCTAACATATTGGAGCATATATTTGTTCTTAAGGATGTGAAATATGATTTACAAACACTTACATTATCCACCAATGATCCCAGGTATCTATAGACTTCTTTCCCAATAGGAATATCAGATTCCCACACAACATTTTTTCTTCCTGGTAGAGAGTTCAAAAAGTAAAAAGCCAAGCACACAAGAAAAGATCCAAACCAAAAGGGATAACCCTCAACCACCGACATTCGGGCATTTTCAGATATATTTTCAAGTAATAGGCTACACAAATCAAACTACCTATTTTCCTTAATCATCATATGTGTAAGATATAAAAAAATAGCCGAAGTGGAGCCTTCACAATTTTTGAAATAGATTTTATAAGAAACATTGTAAACAATGTACCTTACAGTTGAATCCACAAGTGTGTTTATCAATAGAGCTCAAGGATCTTTGTTAATGCCAGTAAGTTCCTCCACATCTTTGTATTTCATGGTTTTCTTTCCAAGAAGATCCCCAATACTGCATAAGCTAATAATCACTTTGATCACTTCCTTTGTAATTAGGTAGGGTTTGTTCAACACAATGTTGTCATTCTTGAATCAACTCAACAAGAAAAAAATGAACTCTTTATCAAAAAACAATGGGAATTTTCCCCATAAATCCATACCTAGGGTTTTTATGCTTTGTAATTCATTTTCCTTCAACCCTAGTTCCATTTCCTTCATCTTTCTATGATCAAATTCTTCCAATTCAACTCCTTTTAGCTTTAGTGGAATGTTGCCACTCGATCCTCTATCCATTATTGTGCTTAACTTTCTTGAATTCGTTAATGTTCAGTCAAGACTTCTTTTCCTTTGCAGACTGAATAATAATTCCTGAGTATCCGTAACAATTTCTTCAAATTATTTCAAAAATGCTTCAAATTACTTCAAGATTGCTCCAAGATGCCTTTTCAAACTCTTCAAGTGCTCAACTAATCAAAGAGGCTTACAAATCTTACCTTATACACAATCAATTTTCCCTAATTCATATTAAATGCGGAAAATATCAAAAAGCTACTAAAAACATTCTTCTCAACATAGAAAACCCTAATTCAGTCCGTAAATTAGTATGTCAATATGTTTTCTTCTGGTTCCTTTTCCAAAATCTCTGATTATTCATTCTTCACATTCCATCCTCATACCAACCTCTGACATGCCATTCATCTAGGGGTTTTTATAATTTTTTTGATAATGCTCCCCCTAAGACCATACTAGGTTTAATTCGTAGAGGAATTGTCCATATCAGATGAGGGAAGAGATGCATTAGTAGTTTCAAGTTCTTCTTCTTCTTTCTTCTTCTGTATCTTATTCATCTCTTCTTTGTCGATCTTCTTTACTGGTTCATTTTTCTCTATTGGAGTAGACTGCTTTCCCTTATTACTTATGAAAACCTTTGAGATATGTCCATGTTTGTTACAATTATAGTAGACAACACTTTTCCGATTAGTCTGACCTCCATTACTTCTCGATCTACATTGATTTTAGTTATGTCCAAATTTTTTACAGGTATAGCAGTAGCCATTGAAGGATTGATTCATTCTACCTCCATTAAACTTGTTCATCATCACCCGGCTGATAATTCTCACTTGAGATCTGCATTCAGTAGCTTTATGTCCAAATTTCTTACATCCAAAACATTGTTCGGTGAAGGGACCAGAAAATTGATTCATCCTACTCCTACATTTTGTTGCCTTGTGACCATATTTATTACAGGAAAAACAAATACCATTGAAAGAGGGATACCTTTGTGCATTAGGTTGTCTCACATGCAGTCTCCTTGCAAAATTTCTTTTCTATTTCCCTTTGTCCTGAGTCATGTGATTGTCCTTAGAACTTTCACCTGCATCATTTCCCAAGCCACCTTTGTCTTTACTTGGTTTTTGTCCTGCAAGTAGTTCTCCAAGCTTATCGGAACTAGATTTGAAATTATTCTCACGAAGTTTTTCCTTCTCCTATTCTACTATCAAGTTTACTACCTCCTATTCAAGCTTATAGCATTCATCAAACTTATTATGTACCATTGTATTCAGAAATTCTTCAATTCTCTTCTTTTCTTCTAGAAGCACTTTTAGTCCAATTATCTCTTGTTTCAGTTGCTCACTCACTTCTTTGTGTCTTTCCTTTAATTTCTTTAATCATTCTTTCAACTTCCAGACACATTCATTTGCATCATCAATATTTTCTTTCAGATCTCTATTTTCATTTTCAACTTTGTCAAGATCCTCAAGTGCAGTCTGTAATTCTTCTTTATCATCCATTTGATCAACCTTTAGGATCTACCTTAAGAAATTAAGCTCTAAACCAAGGAACCAAAGCTCTGATACCAATTGTTAAAAGGCACAGGACAATTGAGAGGGGGGGTGAATTAGTTGTCACCAAATTCAAATTAAAAACTTTAAATATTTATTAGCTTCACAACCACACTATTCTGTTATTAGGTATGAACATGAAATGCAAACAACAAAAAGTAAAATCAACACAATGAACACCGGATTTTATGTGGAAAACCCAATGAGGGAAAAATCACAGTGAGGATTAACTCACAATATAAAGTAGTTCCAAAATCGAATGTATAAGGCTCATTGCCAAGGGATCACTACCCTGGGCTCACTACCCTAAAAGGAATCACTGTCTAGATACAAAAGCTCACTGCTTACAAGGAGGCTCACTACCTACAAAAATATTTACAAAACAAAATTGGGTTTCACAACAAAAAAGAACTGAAAAGAGTGCACCTAACAAGTACTGATGCAGTTTTGGTGATGCTCAATAGACTGAATTCACACGCTTCATCATTTTCACTCTTCTTCACTTTCTCATTCACTTATGCTTCATCGATTACACACAATCTTCAAAAACTATTCAACATATATATACTTGATTTATCCACAAGCATCAATTAGGTCGGCTTAATTGGATGCAATTCAAAAAGGTAATTGTTGGCTTCATACAAAGCTTCTCCTAAAGTAATCCAAGTGTATAATACACTACAATATGTTGGCATGGACCAAAGATAGGTCGCACATATATTTGCAGTACACATTAAACTATTAACTGATTATTAGGTCAACCATGATTAACCTTATAACAAAATGAAATCGCCAAAGCCAATGCCAATACACCAACCAATCATATGACCATACGAAAATACATACATATGTGCTTCAAGTGATCATAAGCCACTTCTCAAAATCTTAAACACCAATGATTACCAGAGGTAATATGTGGACCAAAATACTAGATCTACTATCAGAGGAAGTAAACTTGTTTGCACACTGGTTCAGGGTACCAGACCAATCTGATACCATAAACAACATGGTGACATCAATGACAACATATAGACCGATCTTCTCTGTTCTTCTAACAACACATAATGAATCCAAAGTCTCTTGGTTCTAAGATCAAGATAATTATTCATGCCAAATATACAAACAAGATCATCTTATAAAGGTAAGTGTTCTAATTTGTTCTAATTGCCTTTTTGTTCATCAAAAAGGAGAAAATATAGTAGGAATCCCTCACCATATTTAAAACACATACATGAGAACAATCTATATCTACTCCTAGTAGGTTCTCCTATCTAAGTAAAAACCATTTCATATCTCTTCCATGACTATTCTAAGGAATCAAGTTTTTATCACTTTTAATAGAGAAAGTCCTCTTTCCCTTGCTAACTATGATGACATTCTAGTAGTAGCCTTAAAAATTACACCTTATTTCAATTATGAGAATGCTACTAATCCTATAGAATACACCCAAAACATTTCCAATATATGCTTAGTCCATAATATTATAGAGTATAATGTTGTTGTTTAATCTCCTTTCCACTTCCCTAAAAGGTAAGAAATTACAATGGTATAGAGTGTTACTGACAATTTAAATACATAATTGGGATGAATTAGGTGAAAATATTTGTTAATAGTTTAAAGATAAGAGTGGCCATCTATCCTTTTTGGAATAGAGAACTACTATAAATAGGTTGCCTCATGAATTCATGGGAAATTTCAACTTTAGGTTTCAAAAAATATGGAATAGAATTCCACCCTTGGTCAATTCTTCTTTAAACAATGCATTCTTATACTACTTGAGGGATTTAAATAGTAATTTGGTTGTCATGATATAGTCAATGGGTGGAATAACCTTTCCCAATGCTTATGATATATCTAGAAGAGCTAAATTCCTAATCTAAGCTAGAATGATAGCCTCAAGATCTCTAATACCTCTATTTCTTGAGTTTCCACTCATTCAACCAAGTTTGGAACCTCTCTCTATGGAAAACAATAAACAAAAACCTTATATTAATCCTTTGAATTATTTTTATGAAGTAAAAGTCTTGTTTCAAATATTTGGGAATGAATTAGTAGATTTAAGAAGGAAAAATCTTGACATAATAGACCTCATTAACCTTTTAATCAAGCATATTATCCCAATAGGCAACCTTATGAAGGAAATATTCATGGACAAGGTAAAATGGGCTATGCTAGGCCTTTGAAGACCTTAAAACTACTTGTTACAATCTCTTAAAAAGCTAGTTTTCTAGTGCAAAATAATTTAGTTTAGGATGACGAGTGTTGTTACCCTTGTAATCAACCCCATAACAAAAATCCATCCAAAATAGAGCTCTAATGGTTCAAAGTGCATCAACCCATCCGACGAAATAATTTGAATTAGGTAAAGGTGTACTAAGATAAGAAAATATGAAAGATTAATTTACTCTAGTGGATTGGAATGAAAATTATTTTTATGACATCAATCAGGCTAAAGCATTAAGTAATGATGTCCATGTAGTGGCATATAACATAAGATCTAAGAAAAGAGAAATGGAGGGAGAATTACATTCTATGGTCAATCAAGCATCTACCTCTCAATAACCCCAAGCGGCTATAAAGGAAATTATAGTTATAAATACTTTTGAGATACAAGAAAATCAGGGTGTTAAGAAGGAAAATTAGTTCAAAAATCAACCACAAATCAAATGAAGAGGATGTTGTCATAAAAAATAATTTAAAGGTTGGTAATTTCCCTTTTAATATTGTTGATTTAAAGAATAATACTAACCTTAATGTGACTATGTGTGAGGCAAGTTATCAGTTCCAACACAAAGAGACTTGTTGCAAGATTATTTAAAAAGAATTTTTTGTCAAGAAAATAACCCATTAAAGGGTACAATAGTTGTCCCTATTAGTCTATGTCAACCAAAGGAGGAAGAAAATTAAATAAAAATCAATAATTAATCTCCTTTCTATCTCTCCTTAATTATTGTAATCATCTTGTACACAATTGTATGATTGATTTAAGAGCTACTAATTTTGTAATGCCTAAGAAGGTTGCTTATTTGTTAGGCCTAAATTATACCCTAGTTGAAAAGAGAGTTGTCTAATTATATGGGACTACTATAAGATAATATGGGTTATCATTTATCTAAATATTATTCTTCATGCATGCCCAAGTAACTCTCTATACCTCAAGAAATCTCAATTGTTGACCTTCCTCAGTTTTCTATATACCTTTCTAGAGATTTCACTATGAAAATAGGGGGATATTTATCTTTAGTTTGGTCTCACATGCTATTTAGGACTAGATATGGTAAAAAATTAACCATAAAGGATAAAACTATCTCAAAAGCCATGTGCATTGAGCCATATATTCCTAACTACATTAATGTTAATTGCACCATACACGAATTAGAAGAAAATAATATTGTTAATAAGGCTACCAAATATTTAGAACGAGTTCTAGATATTTTTCTTGATGATTTGGGAAATAATTTCTAGTTTGATCTATATAATTATGTGGAAGAAACAAGGATATTCACTTATTGCATCCATGAATATAATTATTTCGTTCCTAATCTTATGAAAGCTCAAGAAGGTGCTAAGGGGTGGAAGATGTACCTTGATGGTTCAAGGAGAAAAAATGGCACTAGTGTAGGTGTAATGTTGGTTTCTCCAAAAAGTGAAAAGTAATATATTTCTTTTAGATTTTAATTTGCTTTTACTAACAACATAGCTAAGTATGAGGTCTTAATTCAAGGTCTTCAGCTAGCACAAAATAGAGGATTCAAATTTCTATAGGTATTTGGAGATGGTGACCTAGTTGTGAATCAAATTAGAGCTCAAATTATAACAAAGAATAATCCTCTCAAGTCCTATAAACATAGGCTATGTGAATTGATTGAGGACTTTCATGCATTTGGAATCCAAACTATTCCTAAAGAGTAAAATAAACATTCTAATAGACTTGTAGTACTCAAAGAAAAATTTACATACTTTAAGATCTCATGGAAGCCCAAGAATAACATGTAAATCTTGTGGTAAGGCCTATTGTCCCTGATAATTAGGGAAAACTTTAGTGGCGAATCTTTGCTAATTAGCGAATTCTAGGAATCGGTCAACTCAAAATTGGCGAATTTCTCTCACCCATAGGGTATCCAAATCGCCCGAAATTTACGAAACATAGGTCCAATGCATGTCGATTCACCAATAATTTTTTTATGAGGCATATTTAAGAAACAAATTCGCCATTGTCAAACTATGCGTTTCAAATGGACCGACTAATATTTTCCCCTAAATCCCAGAAGCATTTAATAAAAAACACCTACATATTCACCAATACTATTAAAATAACATTGTATCAGGACCCATTTCACCAATTAAAATTTGCAAATAGTTGCTTGTGAAGACTCATTTCGCCAATTAAAATTTATAAATAGTTGCTTATGAGGACCTATTTCACCAATAACATTAAAAAATAATTAAATTTGAGGACACATTTCGCCTTGAATATTACAACGTATTCACCAAATTTTTAATATACCATTGAAAAATCCCACAGAATTCGCCAAATATGGAATTATGGATTGATATAAATACAATCGAAAGTGTCATTTATTCTTACACATTTTGTTCAGTTCTAAGGTTCTACTTCTCGATTCGAAAGTCAGTGAAAGCCGAAAATGTAGACTTAAAGGTGAGTGATCACTGATCATTTCTTCATAGTGTTATTAGTTATACTAATAAGTTTTCTTTATCTCTTTTCCATTCTTGCTTTAGTCTTAAAGATGATATTGAGTAGGGAATGGGATCTATATTATTATTCTCTATCCTTCTTAAACAAGAAGATATTTTTTTCCAGTTTTTTATTTGAAGTGAGAGATGAACATGTTGATCGAATCAGAGATTAATATGTCGAGCGAATCGAGCAGCAACAGTAAGGCTCCTGCCGCTCCTCAAGGTGGTGAAACTACTCCTTCTGCTCTTCAGGGTGTTGAAAATACTCCTACCACTCCTCAGGGTGGTGAAACTACTCCTGCCACTCCTCAGGGTGTTGAAAATACTCCTGCCACTCCTCAGGGTGGTGAAACTACTCTTGCCACTCCTCAGGGTGGTGAAACTACTCCTGTCGCTCCTCAGAGTCAGGGTGGTGAAAATACTTCTGCCGCTCCTCAGGGTGTTGAAAATACTCCTTCCGCCCCTTAGTGTGGTGAAGATCAAGAGACTGAGAGGCCATCAAAATGACCAAAACTTAGACGTACCATAAATTCTTACTTTGGAATTTCCAAAGCTTCTGATCAATCAAGTCAAGATAGAGCTACATCATCAACTCTTTCACCAAATATTGGTAGCATTCACAATACCTTGGCGCCAGTGGAAGGTCAAGTTGAGATTGTCATTGATTTAAATCAAAATGTATCAAATTCAAATGGGGATGGAAATACCGTAGAAGATGCTCCAAGGGATACCCTGGTTAGCCAGAATGAGATAATTGAATTGGATGAGGATGATGTTGGTAGCAAGAAAAGGAAAAACACACCAAAAAGGGGGCGTGAGTGGGAAATGACAAGGAATTTTAAACTTGGTTGGTTGTCAAAGTACCCATTCATTGTAGCAGTGGGGGAATCAGACGATATTGAAAAAGAAACACATGCCAAATGTATGATTTGTACTTGGAAATTGGGAAAACCCAAGACGTTGCAGCTAAAGATTGACACTATAGAAAATCATATCAGTAAAGTTTATGAAAAACAAATCATAGACGAAAAGGAACAATCTGTCTTACGATGGAAATCAAAGGAAGAATGTCTTCATGTTAGGTATTCCGTGGATTATGAAGAGCATCACCAAAGCATGTCAAAGCTTGTTGCATGTAAAGGTACACTTGAGGCTCAATTTGGAAAAGCAATGGAAGGAGCAAATATGTCAAAAACTGTTTAGATGAGTGTTGTTTTTCATATTTTGTCTAGAGGATGTCCTATGATAGACTACCCAGAATATTTTGGTTTATTATCTTTTTTGAATGTTCCTCACTATCCCTACACACATTGGTCAATAAACACTAGATGGGAATGGGAAAAGTGTCTTGCTTCAGTGGAAAAGGAAGATTTAAAGGAGATAGTAAAAGAGTCAAACTCCATTGCATTATCTTTAGATGAAGTTACTGTGGTAGACAATACTTCTTGGGTCTGTATGCATTTGTATACTATACAACAACATGTTCTCCAAGCTCATCTTCTCTGTGTTCATAAAATGAAGGACAGTTCAACATCGCATAATATATTTGAACTAGTCAAGAAATATTTGAATGAAATTGCAAGTATGAATGAGTTGAAATTTGTAAAAAGTTGGTGTGTGTAGGAGCTGATGGAGCTGCAGTGATGCAAGGTCAAAGGACCGATGTTTGTACAAAGTTACAAACTACATGTGCACCATACATGCTTGGCATTCACTACATGGACCACAAAATAAATTTGGCATTCAAAATTGTAAGCAAGTTTCCTACAATATCAAAAGTTGAAAATCTAGTTCGCAAGATCCATGCATACTTCTACTGAAGTCCCAAATGTTTCATAGAATTTCAAAATTTTGCTGAAGGAATAACACCAAGAAACAAGCTTCTCAAGGATGTCGATACCAAATGGATCTCCCTGCATGGACCAACATAGTGATTTCTTTTAGAATATCAATCCTTAATTGGAGTGATGTACGAAAATTGTAGCATGGTAGACAAAGCTCCTGACCTCTTACATAGGTTAAGCGATATAGAGACACTCTTGACTTTAGCTAGTCTTCTCCCCATGCTGGATGAAATGAACAATCTTGTGAAGAAAGACTAAGATAGAGCTATGTATATTAATGAATATTCCAATCTACATAAACATACATGCTTGGCCCTCGATCATCTATATCTAGATCTAACACAAGATGGCGTAGATTATAACCTATGGCAAAAAATTATTGATTTGAATGATCCTGATAATTATTTATAGTTTAATGGAAGTAGACACTTATGTATCTGTGTACATGGATATGAGATACAAATGTACCAATGTAAGACTACCAGGCGCTCTAGCAGAGAAGTACCTGTTAATGAGGAAGATTTTAAAGACATTGTTAAATTTGTTGGTGATAATTTGAAGGAAATTGCAAAATATCTTTCCTCAGAGATTCGTGAAAGATTCCCTCAAGATGAAATACTTGAAGCCATGAGTATTGTGTATCCTCAATTTTGGGAAAATTGAGATAACCCAGGATTTTTTCATGCTCAAGTAAAAATTTTGATCGAACAATTTTTGAAAATTGTAACAATCAATGAGCAAAAAATAGAAGGAATTTTAAATGAAGATAAGCTAAGAAAGCAATGTAGGGATTTTGTAGTAGCTATTAAGGACAATATAAATCCATGGGAAAGGACAAGGCCTTTGAACTAGGATCAATAAAAAGGGTTTGAACAAACTTAGGTCACAGTGAAATATTGTGTGATAAGATATCAAAATATTTCAAACTTGTTGATTTATGTTAAACAATGATATTGGGGTCGATGGAGGATGTGAGAGTTTTCAGTACATTAGGGTTTTTGAAATCAAAGTTAAGAAACAAACTAGACAAGAATTTGGAAAATTGCTTGAGGATGAAAGGAATTGCGTAAAATATCAAAAAATTTCCTTTTGATAGGGCACTCACAATTTGGAGGTCCACATGTGAAAGAAGAGGGACCGGTCTGTGCAACACTCCAATTCCCAAGGCTGATACTGGTGGCACTACCATGGGTAGTGAGACTGGGACAAATGACATTGACGAAAATGACATAGTGAATGTTGAATTTGAGACACAGGCCGAAGAAGGTGAAGAGCAGACTCAGAATCAAGAGCTTCAAGATGACTCTTTTACTCTATCTAATGTTGAACATCAGTTTCAGGACCCTTCCTCCATTTGGGAAATGGAAGAGAATTAGCAGCTTTTAGGTATTTATACTGCACTACAAGATTCATGAATCAGTTCCCATTGTTCTAAACTATAGTTGATGATATTTTATATTGTATTGAATGAAAATTGAAATTGTGAATCATTGCACTTCATGAATCATATTCCAAACTTTAGTTGATGATATTTTATATTGTATTCCATGAAATTGTGATATTTTATATTTTATATTGTATTCCATGGTATTGAATTTGATATGTGTTTCTGCATCATTTTTAAAGAACACTTATCATTCAACTCATAAATTCCTATTGCATTGCCATTCACAAAATCTTTGATAAATAACTCAAATAATATTAATCCATTCCTTGAACAGAAGTTAACAGTTCAATATCCACAACTTATAAGCTAACAAAAGCTAATAGTTCAACATAAATAACTTATAAAGACATCCACACAACTTAAACAATAAAATATTAAACTACCAAATCACCTAAATTATTTAGAGAACTCCTTATGCATCCATCACCATAAAATCTTTATTCACAAATAAACATTCCACAACAATGAAATTAACCAAAAATTTATCATTCCAATAATAGACAATCCACTCGCAAACTACTCATTAAAAGCACAATAAATCCACACAGTACACACCATAACTCAAAGATTGTGCATGCATGAAATCCACCATTGTCTTTCGATATTGAAATAATAGAAAAGCAATAAAAATAGCAGAGTTTTTTTTGTCTTGATAACGGTTCCTTGAAGACAACTGTTTTAAAAATTAAAATAAAAAGTTTTTGAAGTATCAAGAGAGCCAAATTAAAGAAAATAACATAAAAACTAAAAACTAAACAACACTGACTCCTTCGCTTTCAATATTTTGTGCCTCCTTCTCCTTCAGTAATGCCTCGTATGCCTTTAATCTTTTCCTGTATTCCCAGTACTTGGTGACAATTATGGTGATGTGCTCCCTGGCATTGTAGTAATCTGTAACCTGGTTCTCCATTTTCCCAAAGCCTTTTCAGAATCAAACATCTGAGATCTTCTCTCTTCTCCAGAATTATAAGTCTTCAAGTGGAGCTCCATTGCACTGAGTTTCGAGAAGGACTCCCATGTCACTGTAGCAGGATCAGATATTTCTTTATTGAATTTCTCTCTAAAATTTAGAGAGATCTCTCTTATATCTCGAATCCTTTCATCAAACTCATTATTAATTTTTGCTCCCAGAATATGAAAATATTTTTTAATTTCCTCCAACATTTCATAATATTTTTCAAGTGTGTTCTTAATTTCATTCACCAAATTATCATATATATTCAATTTCCATTCTAATGAATCAGACTAGGAAGGGTCTAGCTCCTTAGGATTATTCAAAATTTGCTCACCAATCAATATCTTCAGATCCATAGAGTTAAATTCTTTCATTTCTTGAGAGAGCACATAGAGACTATTTTGATCTTTTCTAACATCCTGAAGTTCTCCTACTAACTCCTTCCTCTTGTCAAGAACTCGAGTGTAAAACTACAAAGATTTATTCAAAAAGAAGATAGCCTCTTGAGATATTGTTTCGATCCCCTCACAAGCAGCTCTGAAATAGCTCAAATTATTTCTAATTTTCTCTATGGTGAGCACATCAATTCCCTCTACCTGAGGCTGAGAACTTGAGGCTTCATCAGATGTAGGAGGAGTGGCCATGGAAGAAATAAAGTTACTCAATGCGAGGACTTGAGATTATAGTTTTATATTTTCTTTCCTCTGTTCTTTCACTCTTTTAATCAAGGTAATGACTGAATAATTGGCATGGTACATATCACCTTCCAGTGTTGGAGGCCCCATATCAACATGTGTGACTTTGTAGTCTGCTGATGTTATTTCATATTCATTTAAATCCTTGACAGGGTCAACAATTTCTAACATTTGATTTCCAGAAGTAGCATTAGTCACCATCCTTGACATCCTCTTGGCTTTCTTAAGTTTTGAAGAGCTTTGAAGTAAATTTGTAACTGTATCCACTCCAACTGTCATTGTATGAATATACTTTCTCTTCTTCTCCACTACTTTTTCCAGCCATCCAGGGGAGGATACTACCAAACCAAAATCTTCTTTTCCATTTCTAGTTTCTTTAGGAGTGGTAGGAGTGAAAGGTGGATTATTAGGCGGACAAGAGGGCATTTCAGAGTCTTCAGACATAGGAGGAAAGATATTATCTTCAACGAACTATTTAAAGATAGCTTTAGAATCTACAGCCACAAGTTTTTCTTGATTGGTATTCTTCTTAGGGGTAGGAGAATGCACACTGTCTTATTCACATATGCTCTTAAACTTGACTGTTTCTTGTGGCCTATCACCATCACCTCCTGACTGAGAATTTGCACTAGACGACCTAACAGAGGGTTTCCCCATTGATACACTTGCACCAAATGCTTGCGTAGACCCCTATTCATTCTTCTGTGATGACTTCAGCTCCATAACAAGACCAACAACTTGCCAACATTTCCCATCCAAAAATTCCTGGGTTCTTTTAAGCACAGGGGCAACACACACCCTCATATCTAAAATTTCACTTTGGTTCCAATCAACCCTAGGGTGGGATTTATCAAGCAATTTTTCATATCCAGGATCTAAGATTGTTGAATCCTCAACTACATTTTCAGGAATGTCAAATTGAAGGCTGAAAGCTTGTATCTATTTTAGCGTTAGCCTCATATAATCTCTTCTCAAAACTTCATTCTCATCGACACAATCTTCCTAGAAATCTTCAATAGATGGGTGATGCCGATATGAGCTCACTCCATAGAGATTCTACTTCACAAAACCCTTATTGTCAAAATTAGCTCTCATAGACAAATTTTGGAGGTTATATTCCTTGAGAAGTCCTTCAACTCCTCTGGCCATCTAGTTTGTTTTGCACAAAAAAGAAGGGGTCTCCAATGGGAAGGCATACCCTCATTTTCCCATGTTCATATACTTAATATTAACCATTGCCATTTGTCGACAAACTTCCAGAACAATCATTAAATCTTCAAGATACTAAGGTAATTTCAATGGGGCTTTCTCAAAACCCCCTATTCTCATATAGGAAAACTTATCAAATTGGATATAAAAACTCCCATATTTTGATAGAATGGATTCAGGGGAAAGGCCCATTTCTAGATTTCCATCCAACTTCCTCATGGCCTCCATTAAAATACATCATTAACATGACAAAAATCACCCATTCCAAATTTTTAAGTGAACTGAGGAAAGCGTTTATACACAGGAATATCAGAAGATGAGGTTCCTTGTGGCTCCAACCTTGACCAAGAAAGCCTCTGACTACCTACAATGTAGTTTAGGCAAGAACACATATAGAAAGTAGCAGTCTTATGGAAATTAATTAATTGCTCATTCAAATGGAAGCAAATAACTTCAGCCCAGTCAATGAAAATGTTCTCATCACAAACTGTCAAGATAAACTGGTACATCCAATCCTCAAATAGCTCAACTTGTGCATTCCCAACAACGCAGTGCAATTTAAAGCAATAGCATCTACAATTTCTCCCTTAAAATGCAATCTTTTGAGTTTATTTGGTAGTTGCGACTTACCTCTCCTTTCAGTCTCTAGCCAGGTTTTGGCCATGGAGTTCTTACACCAGTCTTTATTCGATTCGAAAAGTTCACTTGCCACTGTGACAGACATGTCTTCTAGAGGTTCCCTTTCTGGAATCCCTAGCGCTCAAGAAACAACTTCAGGAGAAATTTCTGCAATTATAGTCTCGTCTGCAACTTTAATTTCCTGTGTCTGCGGAATGTACCTTCTCGCACATGCACTTATTAGGTCCACACTCAACACAGCTTCTGGAAACCCTCCAACCTGATCTATCCTTCTTTCAAAGAGTTTTATATCCAGCTCAGACTTGTCGTCCCTCTCTAGGTGTGCCCAAAATTCTTCTAACTTAAAAGATCTAAGCTCCATATCCCTTACGCCGACCGTACGTTCACTTTACATGAGTGCAAAATGAAAATTCATGGAGAAATAATGTTTGCACCTCAGAAGTACTGGCCTTGGAAAAGAACGATAATGTAGGCTAAATGTCTGAGTAAAAAGAATGTTTGTGCTTGAGAAGTACTAGCCTTGCCAAAGAACGAGAATGCAAGCTAAATGTCTAAGTAAAACTTTGCCATGCACTTATGTCGTTATTTTTTATAGGACATGCATTGAATGTGGCATTCAATTTCATTCCTCGAAAAGATAGCCTTGAAACATGCATGATTTTGAAAATTCCTCAAAATAAAACTCTAGTTTAGTTCGTACATAAGTCCATAATGTCATGTGGTCACTAAAACTAGGAACCTTAGAACCAAAGTCTAAAGTTTCAAAGTTTTCGAAACCTAGACGATCCACCGACTACAAAGATGACCAAGAAACTAGAAAGACTTGCAAGTTTGCAACTCAACAAAGTGAACCAACTCGGGGAATTGGGAAGTTATGAAAATTTAGAACTCCGCGACAAGGTTATAAATTATAAAATTTTGATGACTAGTGACCGATAAGGTTATAAATTATAAATCTCTGAGGACTAGCAGCTAAGGTTAGGAAAAGCACCAAAACCGCGACTTTGAGTGATAGTAACCACATCAAAGAGACTAACCAAAAATCTATCATTCCAATTCCAATAATAGATAATCCACCGGAAAACTACTCATTAAACTCATAGATAATACACTGTAACTCAAAGGTTACGTATGCATGAACTTAAGTTACTCAACAAATTGAATTATACATAAATTATTAATGAAATTTGATCAATGATCTTTCATTAATCTTCTTTGTCATTATGCATAATTGATGTATGTTTTAATTCTAGATCTAGTTTAATGAACCAGTTAAAGTACCTTGAATAAAGCATGAATTCATATAAATGTTTAGTGGATCTGATAAGTAGTACTAGTCATGGAGATTGAGTATCGATGTGTGAATTGTAATGCAATTTAACTAAGATTATGGATGCCTAGAATTAAAGTCACCTTATAGTTCATATTTTAATCGTGTTAAAAGTAAAACTTGAACATGTACTGAGTGATTCATCACTCAGCTCAATGCTTAATAAACATATTAGCAATAGTCTTAGTAGCATATACAACAATGAACGTCAACAATCATTTAAAGTGTATCTAGTAGTTGAAACCACTATCAGACTTTTTCTTCAAATGAAAAAAAAAATAATACAGATAATTTATTATTTAACATTGACACATTACTGAATTCTGAGTTGGAACAAAGACAACTCTACACAGAGCTAAGGTTGAACTTGGAAACCCATATTATCAAAAATAAAATCACTGCAACACCTTTTCTAGCAACTTCCACTGTTCAAGTGGTGGAATTGTCATTTGTTTTAACTGATGTTGTTTGACTTGAAGATTTGTTAACAATTCATGATTCAAATTGGAACTTGTATTGCATTCTTCAGTCAATTTTGCATTCAAGGTTAGCAATGGCTTGATGGAATCCAAGTAGTTCACCACATCTGGGTTCTGAGGAAATTGGCCCAAATCAATGTTCATTGCATACTCCATCTTCTTTTTGAAATCATTCTTTCCAATGAATTGCTCATTTGTCTCAAAAACCTCTGGCAAACCAAGTTCTACCAAGTTCCTTACCTTTTCATCCACCTTCTTCATCTTGTCTGCAACCAAATTCAAATATTCCTTTGTTTCACGCATTCTCAAACACTTTTCAATGATAGATGACAATGCCATTGATGTAGCAAGTCGATTAGTAATCCCTTTTGATTTCAAAACATTGTCACTGGCTTTGTAGACTATTTGTTGAATTTCTTTTGTAGATTTCTCTAATGCCAGCACCTTTTCGTTGTCCACTAAATATTTATTGAGCTTCTTTTGATGTTGTCTAATAGCATCAATCAATTGAAATGTGTCACACAAATGAGCAATCCTCTACATTATTTCATCCCAGATCTTTTGTTTCATATGGCTCATTGTCTCTCTACAAAATGCAGATAACTTATTTTGACAAGTCTCAATTTTATTTTTTGCTTCCATCACCTATGCCACCAATCTTTCATTTATTTTTCTCTCCTCCAATTTTTGTTCCCACTGTGCATTTCCATTGACAATGCTTAGTCTTAGTTTTTCTGAAGTGGATTTTTCCTCATCATATTTCTTGTTTCTCTCATCTAGCCTTTTCTTCAGTTCATTCACTACAGTCTCATTCTGCTTATCCTCTTTGCTTGTTGATACAGAGGTAGATTTTCTTATTCTTTTTTCTAATTCATTGCTCTTGTTATCCGCTACTTTCCTCTTTGCTTTCTCATTTGCTAGGTCTGCCTATAACTTTTCAATTTGAGTCTGCAACCTTTTTTTCTCTCTATCTTGCTTTAGCAATGATGTGTACACCAATTCATTGTTCTTCTTTGATACATTAATTTTGTTAGTATTTCTGAGTCCAAAAAAATCCAATTGAATATTATTCACCTGGAATTCAGATCAAGGCATCTGATTTGTTGGTTTGTCTCAAGAACTCTGGGAACAAGAAATGTGTACTCCATGATTTCTTTATTTGTGTCAAATGTGGGTAATACCATGGTTTTGGTAGGCTCTGAAGTTACAATAGATGCACTCTCCATCAGTTGCTTCTTTTCTTTTTTATTCATGTCTGATTTCTTTTTAAATTCTTCAATGTAATCAAAACCTAGGGACATAGGAACAATGGAATGCTTGAACTGCAAAGGAATAGGAGTAGTAGTACTTGTAGTTGCTAATGATGTCACAACCAAACTAACTGGCACTGGGGGGTGCCTGGAAATAACTCCTTTGTGGTGGATCCACTAGTAGTGTGACTTGGACCTGTCAAAATCCTTTGCCTCTTTTGTATGCCTTGATCACCTAGTGTTTTTGTGGTATATTGTATTGTTGTCCTCTTGTGTGTAGTTTTTTGTTGTAGCACATGTTGACCACTACTAGTACTACTACCCATACCATCGCCACCAGAGGTAGTGCCAGTTGCACTAAGCTCTCCACCATGGGCATGTCCTTTTCATCCACCTTCTTCTTTTAAGCACATGTTGTGATTGTGTCTAACCATGAGGATGAGGATTTGAAGCTCTAAAAAATTGACTTGTATGCCCTAGGTCTACTTTTTCACCTCCAATCCCAAGGCCAAAAAAATCACTTGATTTTTTATGCTCTACATCTATTACCATCCAAGGGCCTTATCTTTGGGATCCCAAAGGACCACCTTCATAACCCATTTTTTCAGCTATGGCTGTGCCAGTAGTATATGCTTCTTTTGTGGCTTCACTTAAACCAAGTTTGAAATTGACATGGCTTCCTTCTTCCCTATCATCATTAGATTCATAATCACTTTCTTTATCTTCTTGTTCATCTGGATGCTCTATATTCCACAATTTGCTAAACTCACTATCTTCTTTTTTATCTCCATACTCTGCAAGAGCTCTTGGTTCACCTAGCTCCTTCCTCATAGACCAAAAGGCAATAATTTTTTATCGTGACCAATTTTTTTATGTAACTTCCTTCTCTAGAGAACTTGGCATTTTTACTCTACTACATGGTTTAGCACTTTTTTGATAAAAATTGTTGTACCTCTTGATTGTCTTTCAATGCAATGCCATAATTTCTACTAACAATTGCTCAAAAGAAATACCATTCTCAGCAACACTTTTCTCCATTGCAATTTTGACCTCATCCCAAGAATCCTTGTTTCTCAAGTTTTTGAGCAAGGGTTTACTTTCATGTTGAATTCTACTTGCAGCATTCTTATTGAGCACAATCATTGATTTAATGACCTGTCACATGGATCATACTACCAGTGATAGATAGCATCAAAATTAAAAAAATAAAAATATTATGTGCCACACTAAATGTTTTTCTCTCGAATGTGATCCCTCCACATGAAAAAGGTAAAGAAGGAAATAAGGTCTTCTTTTGCTAACTGGTAAAGTGCAGTTCATCAGTACTTTGCATCTGCCTTACATATTCCAAAGAAAAAACCCTTTCTGTCAAACGTATTGGAAGTTTGTATGGCTATACTCCCGATGCATAAAATCTTAGCACAGTATATTCTTCCATTAAGTACCAATCAGCCAATTGTATTTCTTTTCCTAGTTGAATGCAGTTTCTACATGACATAGGCAATCTAGGCATTGGAGTATTTGTAATTGCTTGATGCAATGGAGCCAAAAAGTAGTCTACAAAATGACTATAGTTCCTTCGAGAATCATGCATCCTTATAACAGTGGTCCATTCATATACTGGAGCCATTTTCTTTTCCTAGGGATTACTATAGGGTCGAATCTAAAGCTTGTTGGTCTGAAACAATCCTCTAAATTTGAATAGAAAAAGATAGCACAAGTAGGTTGTGAACCTAAATGTCTTGGTGGAACCTCCTTTAATTATTAAAAATTGTTTATGCATGGATTCTAAAATGTGCTCAATAAAATTATATTTGACATGTGGAACACCATAATGGATATTATACACCATTTCAAGGACGCATGCACCCACTTCCAAATTTCTATCTAGTCTGAGGAAAAATGCTAGCATGGAAATAGTATCCTGAACCCATGGTTTAAAATTTTCCAAATCATAAGGAGGCTTATGACCACCTTTCAATTTGTTTCTATCATGAACTATTTTGTTTAAGAACAAATTTTTCTCCATTTCATCCACTGCTTCATAATCACTAGCAAGCTTTTCTAGGTCAATGTGAACATTTCCAAATTATTCAGTTGTAAATGTAAACCCCAACAATTTTCCAAGTTCTTCTACATTAATGGATAAAAATTCTTCTTTGCTATATTTATTAACAATTTCTCTTTTGTTATCGTCATAATTTTGGGCACAAACCATGATCAATTCAGGGCAAGGTAAAACCTCATGTAACATCATGCACCCTAATCCAGTTACCCATGGTGCACTGATACTATTAACTTGCATTTGCTTTGAGGCCTTATTCTCATATGAAAATCTAAGTTCTAAGGTATGCCTACCATAGGTTTTAGGATCATAAATATCATGGTATTCATCAATGAAACCTGGGGTCTTAAGCAATTTTGCATAATGTATTTTTTTATCTAACATTGCTCTAGTGGTACTGCTGGTAGACATGCTTATACAATGTGAAACTGTGAATTCCTTATTAGTCCTCCTTAATTTTTCTTAATTCTTAAGTATCTTAGCCCTAAACCCAAACTTCAAAGTTTTACAAAATAAGATTTTAAGAAACGTCAAACAATGAAATGTAGCCATAGGAATTCTTTCACTTACCCAACTTTTGATTCTTGGAAAGATTAATGCCGACAGTTGTGGAAACTGGGTTTCTGGAATGGCTTTGTCGAAAGTGGAACTGTGGAACCTAGAACAAGGTGGTCTCGTGGTACGCTGCAATGAGAAAACTGAAGACTGAAATCTCCCCATGTGTTGACCCTCTCACTTAAAAATAAAATCACTTAGCAATATAAACTAAAAGTGATTTTTTTAGTCCTGTATTGACAACAAATTCTAAAGAATCTAAACCATTGATCTTTATAAATCTAACAATTATAGGGTGATTATGGACATTTAGGTTTGCAACCCTAGCATTTCGTGCATTTCATTCTTGAATGCAACTACAACCATACATCAAATGTTCATTGAATAGTTGAGTAATTTATGATATATATTATAAATAGTAAACATGTGTTTTAAAGTTTTTTTCAACCTTTAATGCGCTAGAATTCACATCAACGCCTTTATAAAATGAATTACAATGTCACATTAATAGCACAATAACACTTAATGTTGCAAAGGACTTAATAAAAGGAATTAAAATGTCACACAATCACATTAATAGCACAACCATTTATTTTTATTACAACTGAATGACAATTGTCAATTTCACATTATTACATAGTACAAATAGAAAGGTAAGCACAAGCACCAAGCTTCTGCCATGGTCTCTGAATCTCTGTCATCTAAAAATAAATGCATGGAGGGGGGCCACCGCCAATCATGGTTTCTAAAAAATATGCATGGGGAAAGGGGGGATAATCAAACGGGGGAAATTAGAGTTGTTAAGATACAAAAATTACTTATCCCCTTTGAAAATTAGAGTCATGCAGAAGATGAGGGGTTGTAAAACTACTCCCATCTTCTACTTGTTGCTTCCATGCACTTGGAGAGCACTTATCTCCATCAGAGCTCCCCATCCTAGCTCAAAACCTGTCTGAGAAGTCTGGTCAACCAAATCAAATTCTTTCCAATTCCACTTGTTTTGAACTTGAAGGAAATTGGTCTTTTACTCTGTAACTACATAACTGCAAGAAGGAGAATTTAGAGTATCCCCAATAATACCAGATCATCTTCTTCTTGAATCCTTATTAACCCTACAAAATGAAAACCCTTATGAAAATTCAAACATTACACTCAAGAGTCAATAGTATAGCCTTTAGCCTTCAACGAATTATTTTAGTTGTGCTCACTATCCTTATTTATGGGCCAACAGTGCTGCCAATAGTGCCACTACCAGCCTGGTCCCTGTGTACACCTCACACGTGTCATATGTGAGGTTGGGTATAGTGATAATCACAATTCGCACAAACCAAAAGACCAAATTAATCGATTCAAGTACTTAAATTTAGTATTTGTATTGCTTTATGTTTTACATTTAAGTTTTAAATTTACATGCAATTATTTCATAAATAGATAATTTCTTAAAGGAAAAAAAATTTGATATGAATAGATTCATCAATTGCTTTTCTGTGCTTTTTAATAGCATAATTGCTACCATTTATTTTATTGCAACTGATTGACAATGTCACATTATTACATAGTACAAATACAAATGTAAGTGCAAGCACCAAGCTTCTGCTAGACCGCTAGTGAAAACGTAAATGTAATACATGTTTGTTTGAAAATAATGGGACTTTCTGGGTCAACCATGGGCTCTGAAAATAAATGCATGGGACTTCCCGGATTAGCTAGTAGCTTTTAAAATGAATGCATGGAGAAAAAGGGTCCAATCAAACAAGGGAAATAGGAGTTGTGAAGATACAAAATGTACTTCTCCCCTTTGAAAATCAAAGTCATATAGAAGATGAGGGGTTATAAAATTGCTCCCATCTTTTACTTGCAGCTTCTATGCACTAGGAATAGCGGTTATTCCCATCAAAGCACCTCTCTTGGTTCAAAACCTGTCTGAGAAGTCAGGTGAACCAAATCAACTTCTTTCGAATTCCACCCATTCTGAACTTGAAGCATGAAAAAAATTGGTCATTGACTCTGTGACTACATAACTGCAAGCAGGAGAATTTAGAGTATCCCCAATAATTCCACATGATCTTCTTCCTGAATCCTTATTAACCATACAAAATGAAAACCCTTACGACAATTCAAACATTGCACTCAATAGTAAGGCCTTTAACCTTCAACGAATGATTTTAGTTGTGCTCACTAGTCACTATCCTTATTTAGTTATTTATGGGCCAACAGTGCCACCAATAGTGCCACTACTAGCCTAGTTCCTATGTACACCTCACACATGTCATGTGTGCACTGTGAGGTTACATATACCATATAATCATGATTCATAATGGTGATTCGTGCAAACCAAAAAACCAACTTAATCGATTTGTGTAACAATAACTTAAGCCTTACATGTACAATTAAAATGTTTAATTTGATTGACATATGGCTACATGCAAACTGTACCTCAAGCTGACAAGTGACAAGTTGTCAAAATCGCCAGACTCCAGTGTCACTCAAACAATATGAATTATGAAAATTTGAAATCATTAAAAATCTTGTTTCATTAAAGCTATGACTCATGAGCTACCAATCAATCGCTTTGGATGTTCATATGACATTAATCGCCGCAAGTAGTACAACTACAACACGTTCTACAAAAAGATTGAGAATTTCAATTAAATGAATGTAATACACCAAGTCATTGAAAAGAGAGAAATGAGCCTTGATCTCACCATGTTTCCACATCTAACGGTTCCAGTGTTATTCTGGAGGTTTCAATTCATAAGTCTACTGCTTCAGAGATTTACTTGTGGAATGCACCTACAACCGTTCATCAAAAATTCATCGAATGGTCGTGGTTAGATTGATTTGCAACATCCTTTGTGTAAAACATTCTTAAGTTTTTAAGCATTGGTCCTACATTCTTCCTAGGCAGTCCCTCTTTTAAAACAAACTTAATGCACATGCATATTTCTGGCACTTAAGTTCTTCTAACGCTCATCACGAAAATCCAACCCGTCAGATTCATTACCACGATGATGACCCTTGATCTCGCCATGTGTCCACATCTAATGGTTCTAGTGTTATTATGGAGGTTTCCATTTGCAAATTTAGTGCTTGAGAAATATACTTCTGAAATGCAACAATAGTCGTCCATCAAAAATTCATCGAACGGTCTTGGTCCATAATGTTGTGTGGTCACTAAAATTTGGAACCTTAGAACCAAAGTCTGAAGTTTCAATTTTTTTGAAACTTTTGACCCACTGACTACAAACATGACCAAGAAAGACTTACAACTAAGTTACTAAGGTAGTAAGGTTAGGAAAAGTACCAAAACCTTGACTTTGGTGAATTAAGATAAGAAAGGTGACAAGCACGATGCATTTATGGAGAAGGCTAGTGAAATGAGGTGTTATAATGGCATTCACCTATCACCCTCAATGCTTCTTCGAGTTTGAGTGTAAGGATAATAGGATTGTATCCTTTCAACGACGGGTGATAGGTTATAAGCCAGTGAAACAAAAAAGCAATGGAGGCTAGTTTCACCATGACATCGCGGAGGAAGCTGGACCCCTTTGTGGGTAAAGTGTCAATGCAGAGGCTGCGAGGTTTATTTCTCTACAAGGAAGAGCAGGTGGTGCAAGCAGTTCAAATAATGTTGGGGGATGGATTCTAAAAATTGACACATAGATTCAGAATGAATATGGATATCTATTCGTTGGTCATGGCTTGGGATTCAGACTTAGGAGAATCGGTGAACGAGGTGAGGAGAGAAATGAAAACTCTAGTGCATAAAGATTTTTTAGTGGACATGGAAAGCACTCTATAACGAGCGATACCAGGAGTAGGGTTGGTAAAAATATAAGGAATGGATGGTGGGGGCCCGGAGCTTATGAATTTAACTCACCTCTTTATCAGATGGCCAGAGGGTCACACTAAAGACTGGTGGTGGGAAGGAGCCAAGTGTGGGTGGAAAGCACTTAAAATATGTGTTGAGCTAATGGCATTAGAGGAAACAATAGAAAATCTAAAAGAAGTTTCCAAAGAGGAGATGCACGAAAATAAGCGACTGCGTTCGTGAAAGAAGCCAAAACTATTAAAGGAGATACTGCTGTTGGAGATGGGCGAGTCTTTGAAGAAGTAATAATGGTTAACATAAAGTGTAGTTTTCTATTTTTTTTTTAGCCTCTACGTTAGAATTTCGGGGTTAAGCCTAGATTGGCTGTGAAATTGCAATCTTTCTACGGCTTGGGTATAGGTCGTTACTCGTTTGGGTAGTACAAAGGTGTAGCTCTTTAGGGAAGTTCTGATACTTTGGTTTTTGAGCTGGTTATTCAACTTTTTAGGTAGTTTTTGGATGTTGCCAAGTTTGTAGAATCTGTATCTTTTTCTTTATAATTAATAAAATAAAAAAGTATCACCGATCAAATTTTTTGGTAGTTTTTGGATGTTGCAAACTTTATAGAATCTGTATATTTTTCTTTATAATTAATAAAATAAAAAAGTATCACTGATAAAAAAAAAACATTCTTAAATTTTTAAGCCTTGGTCCTACATTCTTCCTAAGCGGTCCCTCTTTTAAAACAAACTTTATGCACATGCATATTTCTGCCGCTTAAGTTCTTCTATCGCTCATCACCAAAATCCAACCTGTCGGGTTCATTACCATGATGATGACCCTTGATCTCTCCATGTGTCCACATCTAACGGTTCTATAGTTATTCTGGAGGTTTCAATTCACAAATCTAGTGCTTGAGAGATATACTTCTGGAATGCAACTAAAGTCGTCCATCAGAAATTCATCGAACGATCACGGTTAGATTGATGTGCCACATCCTTTGTGTAAAACATTCTTAAGTTTTTAAGCCTTGGTCCTAGGTTCTTTCTAGGTGATCCCTCTTTTAAAACAAACTTAATGCACATGCATATTTTTGCCACTTAAGTTCTTCTATCGCTCATCGCCAAAATCCAACCCGTCGGATTAATTACCACAATGATGAACCTTGATCTCCCCACGTGTCCACATCTAACAGTTCTAGTGTTATCCTAGAGGTTTCCATTCACAAATCTACTGCTTGAGAGATATACTTCCATAATTGAAGTACAACTATCCATTGAAAATTCATCGAATGGTAGTGGATTCGCCACTGAATTTAATTGGCCAATGAATTTTTTTATTAGTTTGATATTATGTTTAATTCGCCAAAAAAAATTTCTTAATCATTTGAAAATAGGTTTAATTCGGCAATGAATTTTATTTTTTAGTTTGAAAAAAAAAAGCCAACAAAATTATTTTTCTGGTTTGAAAACAGGTTTAATTCGCCAATGGAAATATTTTAGTGGTTTTAAAAAATTTGCATTTTGCCGGGATTTTCCACAGACTTCTAGCGATTACAAAATATTCGCCAATGGAGTTTTTTTTTCACGAAAAAATGAAAAAATTCGCCTCTAAAATTATAATATTTTTTTTGGGAAGTATGAAAGATTCACAAGGATTTTACAGCTTCTCCAAGGGGGGGGGGGGGGGGTTTCTTTAATTTTTCCTTGCCGATAATCAATTTAGTTTGTAAGTATTTGGTAGTGATAAAAAAAAGTCTAAATTGGAAGAAACATACAATGATTAGATCATACAACTAAATACTAACAAATTACCAAAAGGTCAAGTCATGTTGGAAATAATTTTTAATTTGTATTATTAGTTAAAAGACAAGAAGATGAACATAGTTGTCAAGGAAGTGGATTATGAACAAGTGTTCATAGAAAAATATAAGTTTTGAAATTGGGAAAGGCATACTTAAGATCTAAGCAACAAGCATCCATTAAAATTTTTCAATCTTACGATGATGCGTTTGCATATAATTACAAGGATATTGAAGGTTTTGATCCTATTTTATCCAAACATTCCATTGAGTTAGACCCTAATGTAAATCCAATTAAGAAAAAATAGAGGCTTATTAATGTCAAGATTGAGCCTTTAATGAGGAAAGAATTGACCAAACTCATAGAATCCAATATAATGCTTCTTATCAAGCATTCCATCCAAGTGGAAAACCTATATCCAATAAGAACAAAAGAATTGCGAGATTATATTATGAGTGGAATTAGGGACCTTGATAGAACCCCCCTTAAGGACCACTACCTCTCCCCTCCATGCAATAAAATTTTCAAATTGTGGGTAGTTCAAAGAAGTTTTCATTCGTAGATGGATATTCAAGTTATAACAAGATTTTAGTCCAAGAATCAGACCAACACAAGACTTTATTTACCTCCAAATGGGGTACTTTTGCATATATGAATATGCCTTTTGGAATTACTAATTTTAGTGCAAATTTTTAGAGAGCAATGGATATGGATTTTAAGGATCTTCTAAATGATATAATATTGGTTTATCTTGATGATATCACTATTTTTTAAGCATATAGTTGATCATTTGAATCATCTCAATAAAATCTTCATGAGATATAGAGAATATGGTGTGTTCTTGAATCCAAAAAAATGTGCATTTTCTTTTGACCAAGGTAGACTCTTGGGTCATGTGGTCTCAAAAGAAGGTCCTGCCATTGATCCATAAAGAGTAAGTTCCATCTTATCTCTTGCTCTTCCCATTAATAAGAAGGATTTATAAAGTTTATTGGGAAGAGCTAATTTTGTATGGAGGTTTATTCTCCATCTTTTTCTTGTAGTTAAACCGATCACTTCTATATTAAATAAAAACAATGTATTCAACTAGACAAAGCAAGGGCAATATAATTTTGAAGCTATCAAGCAATACTTTTTGTTGTTAGAGCATTAATTTTTTTTATAAATATTCTCTCTAATAGTAAAATTTATTTGGTAGTACACCATGCAAGTGTCAAAGAGTTCATTTGAAGAAAGGAAATTAATGAAAACAGGGTTGGTTGGATCATAAAGGCCATGTGATATGATGTTTATATCAAAATTATCAAGTGAGAGATAAGGGGATATGTGATAAACTTGTATCAGACCTTGAAAGTAATAAGATAATCTACATGCTATAGGAGGACCAATTAATAGAGCTTGACACTTCAAAAAACTGGGTTCATGATATGGTCATTTCATTGCAAACATGTGAGTATTAATATAACCTAAAAAGAGAAAGAGGAGGTACTTTCGGTGAGAATCCATTCCCTTTGTCCTTGTTGATGGCATTTTAATTAAAAATTAAATGAATGGATTTATGTTAAGATGCATTAAGTAGAATCAAATTGATAGGGTGCTTGAAGAGTTTCATGATGGCCTATTACAAGGTCATTTCTTTCCAAGGATTATTGTTGTGAAGATCATGAGAGCTAGTTATTATTGGCCTAATTTATCTAGTGATACCCATAAATAGGCAAGAAAATTATAAAAATGTGCTTACTTTATAAGAAAGCAAAGGCTACCTACCCTTCCTTTCCATCCTATTCAAGTTGATAAGCCTTTTTTCTAATGGAGTTTAGAATTCATTGGCATGATTAACCCACCATCTAGTATTGGACACAAATATGTTTTGGCAACCAAATATTACTTCATGAGTCTAAACTTAAGGAAGATATTGATGATTCAATTCTAGAATTTTAAGAAAGTATTGTGACAAGGTTTGGTGTTCCTTCTACCATCATTTTATATAGTGTAAAATATTTTTGGGTACTTATATTAGTTAATGGGTTGTAAATTATGGCATCCACCTAAATAGTTCATCAAACTATCATCCCCAAGATAATGGATCAGATAAGTTAAATAACAAGAATTTGATTAAGATAATCAAGAGGAAAATGGAGGAGAAGCATACATCTTGACACAAAAAAAAAAATTGGATTATAGGATTACACCAAAAAGAGCCATTGACAACTCCCCTTTCATGCTTGTTTGTGGGAGATAAGCAAAATTTAATCTATCATTAGAGATAACTTATTTGGAGCTCCCAAAACAAGTGGAATTAATAGAAAATGGTGCAATGATAGTTAGGTTGGCTGAGTTAATGGAGTTAGAGGAGACAAGAAGCAAGGCTATGAACACCCTTGAAGCTAATTAGACACAATTGAAGAGAAAATTTTATTTAAGAGATAAATTGAAAAAACCTTCAAGGAAGGAGATTTGGTCTTGAAATGGGATGAAGATAGCACAAATATGAAAGGCATACAAAGTTTGATGCCATTTGGAGTGGCCCATTTATCATAGACAACTACAAGAAAGCTAATGCTTTCCAAGTTGCAAGGTTGAATGGAGAACAACTGTCTATCTCAATCAATGGGATACACCTCAAACTATGTTTTTGAGGTTAATTCACATGCCATGTACATAGTAGAGTGGCTTTTTGTGCAAACAAGCATTGTTCTGCACTCTATATTCTAATTAGGAGAATCTATGACTCTAATTGTCTTATTTTACTTCAAAGTGTTGTTTGGACATGCCACCTATTTTTCTTGTGCTTTGAGGTATTTTAAAAAAATAGAGGCTAGTCATGCAATATTTCTATTAGAGTTTTCTCTCTTAGGTTATTTGTAAGGCTAATAATGAGTCCATTCCCAATGGACTGATAAGGCTGCTAGATTCATTATTAACAAGAAATCATATCACATACATCATAAAAATGATGTCATTTTATTCCTTATCCACCTAACATGTATCACCTAACAATGAATGGAGAAAGGAGGAAATTTGTACCCCAATCTAAAGCTTACCATATATCTTCATCGATTCATCTTCTTTGAGAAGGATAAAGGATAGGTCCAATGAAAATATCTCCATAGAGACATCCATCCAATTGAGGAACAAATTTGTACTCTTGGATTTGACTTTATTTGGTTTCCATAATATGCTAGTCCCCTTGCAACACAAGTCAAATCTACAAATGATCCATACCAAATTTTGTAGTGACTAAGAAAACATTTTTTTCTTCTACGCCTCCAAGTTTTCTTTTTTGTAGTATTACTATTCCAAATAATAGTGTTTCTTGATGAGACACTTGGTCACCCACCATTAGTTAGGGGTATTTAAGCTCCAAACATTTTAGGTTCTAATATTAATTGATCACTAAGAGAGGGTTTTCCTCTCTTAGATCACACCAAATATTGGTTACTGCAAGACTATACCCATCTCATTACACTCACCTCTCTTCTTTCTTTATTAGTATTTCTACCTTGTTTCTTCCTTATGCCTATGTTTTCCTTTACAATATTTGATGTAGCATAGCTAATACATATCATATCCGTGATATCTATATCATTATCAATTTCACTCTTTGTCTTATAAAAATTTGAGTCAATATCGCCCAACATTTATTCATTACTAGGAATGATTAAAAGGCACCATTCTAAGGCCATTAATTGTTGTTGAATAATCTATTTCCTTGGAAGAGTCCTCCATCATTCTTCCCTTATGCGTAGGGGATTCTTTTATTCCTCCATCTTTTGGGATAAGGTGCTTAGGGAGTCATAGATGTTGAGATATGATTTTATGACCTATCTCCATTCTTGTTTGGGACTGGGGTCATTAGGAAAATTGATCAAAGAATGATTTCAACATCCACACCCCATGAAAAATAACTTGTGTTCTATTTCAACCACTTGAGTCTAGTTGTCATATTTTGTGCAAATGATGAAGTCTTATGGAATTTTGTGGATATAGATGATGTTTAATATCTCCTCATTGATAAACACAAAGATACCCAGGTTGTTTATGATTTGGATAACCCTTCAATCAACCCATACTCTAATGGTGTATTATGTATCCTTAACCATGTGGAAGATTTAGTCAAATTACAATTTAGTGGGTCAAAGTTAGGACACTACTAGAGAAAGAGATTTGTGTTCCCCATCTTCCATATGCCTTGGTTGATTATCTAGTCCCTTTCATCTTTGCTTTTGAAGGTGGCTATGAAAAAACCTTTGGGAAGGAATTGTATTGCTAGATTTGGCATCTAGTTTTCTACCACCTAATACAAAATACTTTATTTGGATGGCTAAACACTTATAAACCTCTCAAATATTGCACACTCTATTAGCCTATTCTTGAGTCATCTTACAATTTCACCTTTGAAGTATATCTTGAGTTTTAGTTATTCCTTGCCATCAATTGGTGTCTTGTACATCGTTTTGATCTCTCAACTTTATTTGATTTTTTTATCTCTGCTTCTTTCAAGAATGAGCCATTTTAATAAATGAAATATAGAATATAGAATATATAATTATTGATAAAAATATATATATAATTTTATATTTATATGTTTTATTTTATATTTAATTATTTTGATTATATATATTTTAAAATATGTTAATTATATTTTGATTTCACGTACACAATCATAACATGAAACTCTATACCTCATTAATATTATTAAATGCCTCTCAATATAATTATAATATTTTATTTTAAATAAAATCTAATTTTTAACAAATAATTATAAATATTTTTAATTTAATTAAATAATATATCAAATTTCTTCAACAATAATTTACTAAAATAAACTCTTTCCAATAAATATGTTGATTTAATCTCAATCTTAATTTTTACTAAAGTTTTAGTGTTATAAAAATCTATATGAATATTGTTGATGTGTGATTTGGAATTAAAAAAACATATTATTATGTATGTTGAAGTTTGAAACATAACAAGCTAAACGAAATTAAAGAAAATCCAAAAGAACAATTTTGTGTCTAATCACTTTCAACTTAAATAGAATATATTCTACCATATTCTTCTCTTAGAAGTAAAAGTAAAACGGTTGTACATTCTATGAATATTCATGTCCAATCTAAATTTAGTTAGACTTCTTGTCATTCTCTGCCAAATGGAAGTTGGTAAAACGATTCTAATAAAAGGTGACTAGTATTTTCATTAAGATGTGTTACTAATATGTTGGATTACCTCATCTAAACCAAAAATAAAAATAAATAATATTAGAAAAATCAACCCTAAAATGGCATATCCCACCTACTTACAGATGGTTTCTATCCTTAAAAAAATTTATAGTAAGAACTTAAACTATACATAAAATGGAGGGTGAATAAATCTTTTTTAGGGTGTGTAATTTTAGTAAAAATGATATGAAATTCATTTATACAAATATTTATAATTATAAGTTTAATAAAAGAAATGTCAAATTAATATAATGAGATAACGTTTGGAGAATTTATCATGAAGTTTAATGATTATAGAATTAGTGTTCAATTTAAATAAACATATTTTTGGCAATAAACGTGTATATAAGGGTTGTCAATTGACAATAAAGTAGAAGATATTTTTTTTAAAGAAGGATCAAAGTCAAGTGGACCAATCAGAATAAAAAATGACAATAAAAGGAAGAGGACAATTATAGGATTCTCAACACTAGTGTGCTAAAGATCATATATCTCTTATCATAGGTAAAGAATAGGTCAAGATCATATATTGTTTTGATCCAACCCTAACATGAGGGGAGACTTATAAATAGCCATGATGTATAGGTCATTTAGAGAAAAATAATTCCTTGACAAGAATAAGAGACATAAATACACAAGAGGCAAGTAGTATGTTGGTTTGTTTTTCAATCCCAACTAATTCTTGAAACTAACTAAAGAATTTCCTATTCTTATGCTCAAAGGTTTCAAGAGGTTTTCCAATGAACAAGAGATTGATTTTACAAATTTCTCCTTTGCACTTTAGGTTCTACAAGACCTTGGAGGGTGATCCTTAACAATATCAAATGGATTCACACATTATTTATACCAAGATATTGTTTAAACAAAAATATTCACATGAAATGTGTCAATAATTACAAAGAGAACATACCTAATTGGCTAGATTCTTGGAAGCTATTGGTTTACTCACTTTGAGAACATGAAATAACTTTAAGAAATAAGTTAAAAAATAAATAGAAAATTGATTTGAAACATATTGACCATGAACATGTAACTAGTATCCATACTTATACTAGTGACTTAAACCTAGGTTATATAGTCAAAGAGAAATGCAATTATCTTTTGAACAACTTAAAACAAATTATGTGAAAGCTCATTTATCATTGCCTTACAATGATTTTCTTTAAAACTTACAACCAATTCTACTTAGAAATCCTTGAATATGTTAGAACTCTTAGCATTCTAGATACAACAATTTAATTTATTACTTGAATAGAAGCTATACGAGAAAAAATCAATTGCGGAAATAGAAACAATGAACAAAAAATGATCCTTGATCAATTTTATTCATAAGAGTATTAACATATACATTTGGAGACAATTGATTGTGAAATCATCACAATGTATTCATATATTTTAAATTTTTATTAATGTACAAAAATGACAATTAAATCTACATTTCTTCCCTGGAAGACCTAGACTATACAGTTACAAACCTAAAACAAACTTCCTTTGTTTTCAAAAATCCTAGATCCTTACAAAAATGGCTTGAAATTCCCTTTTTATAGAAACAAGGGAGAAACAAGCTTAAAGCCATGGACAAATGTCATATTTTAATTTGAAAACCTTGTCCTTAGGATCAAACAAAAACCAAGGACAAAACAATTCTAGAGACCACTAAAGGAGATATTCCTCGACTTTGCAATGATGAGGCAAAATAGAGAAGGTGCATGATCATTTCATTGAGCTTCTCCATCCACGTTGAGAACAAACCTTCTAGAAAACCGCTGGAGATGATGGTGACTACATCATAAGACCACCATTTCTTAGATTTAATGAACAAATGATAAACTAAAAAAGACCAATGACATTTGATTGGTAAAGGGAAACTTCTTGTCAAGAAGTGGAGACAATAACAATCATAGAGATCAAGTCTACATTTGATGTAAAATGATTGAAAGTAACAAACCATCTATTTTAAAATTTTGAAATCTTTGTTTGAGTCCATCAAAAATTATAAAAAACATTAACGAATCATTTTTAACATAAATAATAACATTTTCCAAACATTAAAATCTAATTAAATATCACATATGATTTTATTTAACTTCCACATTTAATTTTATATATAATATTCATCAACCCCAAATCTATTATTTAAATCAATTAATACTTAACTATACATACTTATTTAATTAAAAGAAACTTATTCAATGTGAGGTATTTAAACCAGTACAATAATGCTATCAATCATTTCATTTAAGAAAGAAAAAAACATTTTTTCCATGCCATGAGTATTTTATTTAAAGATGAATTAAATTTTAGAAAAGAGAGAAGATGATGTATCCACCCATCCACCATGGTAGATGGATCTAAAAGAAAAGCAATAATTTTTTAAATATTCAAAGAAATGATTTAAAATGTCCAAATAGAAGGCTAACGTATTGGTTATATTGACTTTTAAAAATATATGTGAATTAGATTGAACACTCAAAAGTGATATGAAAACCAAGTTTATAGTCACATAAGTGTTATTGAACAATGAATTGACTTTGCTTGATAAATTAAATACATGATTTGGATTTTTCACCTATGCCATAATGTAGAATGTGTTAATATATGTACTTTCATCATTTAAATGTTGTGGGAGTTGTTCGTTTTCTTATTGAATAGAAGGTAAGATACAATAATAATCAAAGTTCAAGTGTCAATTGACTAGTGGTTATAACTGAACAAAGACAAGATATTATTTAATGGGAACATTAGAGACAACCATAACCACCACTCAAACTGCCAAGTAATCAAAATGGTGATAGCTGAGCAATGATTTGATTGATAATATGTTGGTAATTGGTTCTTTTGATCAATCCTTTATTATAGTTGCATTAACAAGTTGTACTCTTTAGTAATATCTTTTAGTTTTTTGGACAAATTTTCTTCACCTTTTTAAACGCTTTGGATTATTAAAACTTGTTTAGTTAGATTTGAGTTAGTTTGAAGAGTTTCCAACCAAAATGTCAATTCTTAAGGATATGTAATTTATTTATTCTTAAAATAAGTATCTTGATCTTTATATATTAAATTATAATTTGCTTTCACGTTTTAAATATAGTGTTTTTTTTTTTTTTTGTATTGAGGAAATGCAATTACAAATAATAGTGCAGTTATAAAACTGCAAGAGAAGTATAATAGGAAAGAAAAACCATCACAAGACAAAGAGCTGAACGAGCAGCTCTCAAGAACTAAGGACACAACAACAGCAAGAGACGAAGAGATACAACAAAAAGGAACCAATACAAGATAAAGAGTTGTACGAACAACTCTAAAAAAACTATGGAAATAGTTGCAACAAAACCAGAAGACTTACAAGAACATGACAGCATTATACATCTTGTAAAATAGAACTTGAGCCTTGGCTAATACAAAGTTTTTTCTTGCTCACTAACTATTCAACTTGTAGCTTGATTTGTCGAATCTGGAAACTCAACATTGGATTCTTCAAAACGTCCTTCTAAAGTAAATTGATAGAGGTAACTCAACAAGGGAAAATCAAGAAGCAACTTCAAGTAAAATTATTTTAAAGGGAAGGACAAAAAGGGATATGATGACATCCATGTCCAATCCTTAAAAAAGTTGCAATGGATTGGAGTACACAACTTCATAGATAGCTCCTCTAACACCAAAGATTGCACAAAGATCATGAAAGCTTGATATTTGTTATTCAAACCAAACAGGTTTTTAACCACATTCCAGGAAGACCAACACATTGATTGAAAATCCCACAAATTACCAACATTACAGACCCCTTTTTTGAACAAAGAATAGGAATGCTTTGGGAAGCTTAATGCAAGGGGTTGGCCATGATAGAGGGTATGTTTGTTCCACCAGATAGAGGAGGTGGAAAAGCTAAAACCGAGTTGAAGGGATTCTCCTCCTCTCCACTTTAAGAAGTGAAAAACATATTGCCAAGCCTTCTAGATGGATTGAAGGGGTAAAGAAGCCTTGATTTTAAAAAAAGAAGCATGAAGAACTTTATCTAGCCAACCCACTTATTGCCATTTTCCTTTAACTGAAGCACTATTAATCCGATGTCGAATGAGTACCTTCCATGGTTCATCCCCTTTAACAGCTCTAATAATCCATTTTGCAGCCAAACAGATCCCCTGAGTCCTTGGATCTATGAGACCTAAACCTCCTTTATGTTTCAATTGGGTGCAATGAGACCATGATGTGGATATATAACCTGGACTACCATCCCACTTGGCCCATAGAACTCTGTGAATAATTTTCACTAGGTCCTCATACCCTTTTTTAGAAGGCATCCAACATGAATAATAATAAACATGCATAGCAAGGAAAATCCTATTAACAACTTGGATTTTACTAGCCAAGGAAAGGAATTTATACCCCCAAATAAAGAGTTTCTGCTTGAGTCTGTTAAGAAACCAATTCCACATGTCACAAAGAGAGACCCCAATACCGAAAGGAGTTCCAAGGTACCTCATAATTTCTCCATGTTTGATTTTTTTCCATTATTTGGGAATCCATTGGGGAACAACCCCAACTTGCACCAATAAGAATTTAGTTTTGTTATGAGCTAATTTGGAACCTGAAGATTCACAATAAAGCTCCAAAATATCCATTAGATTAGAGATATCTTTTTTATATTTTCATAAGAAAAGTAAGCTGTCATTAGCATAATGAGAGTTAATAACAACAACATTATGAGGAATGGAAACTCCTCCAATGAGTTGTTGATTAATAGCATTTTGAAGGACATACCCCAAAGCATTATCCGTAAGAGAATATAAATAAGGAGCTAGAGGACATCCTTGATGAATTGATCATTGTAAAACAAATGGATCAGACATCATGTTATTGATGATGATACAAGCATTAGCATCTTGGAACAAAATTTGAATGTGAGAACGGATTTTAGGCCCAAAACCCAACCATTGAAGCATTTTAAGAATAAAGCTCCAGCGAATTCTTTCATAGGCTTTATCAAAATCAAGTTTAATTAGAACAACATTTTGGCCTATTTGTTGTGCCCATTCACAAGTTTCCCATGCCATCATAAGATTGTCAAGAATATATCTGCCAGCAATAAAACCAGTTTGCTCTGTCTAGACAATTTGTTGCACCACAGGCTTTATTTGGGGAGCCAAATATTTTGCAATTATTTTATATGAGGTATTTAGGAAAGTGATGGGGCGCCAACCAAAGACAAAGTCTTCCATTTTTCCTTTAGGAAGGAGCTTAATAATGCCTCCATTAATGATCGGACCTAAGGAGCCTTTGTTAAGGGCCTCTAAGTATAAACGGTAAAAATATTCCTTTATGTGCGGCCACATAGCTTGATAGAATTCCATAGGAAGCCCATCGTTGCTTGGGCTTTTATGAGGGGCCATTAAGAAAAGGGAATTTTCCAACTCTTCCAACGATAAAAGTCTATCAAGATACCGACTGGACTCTATGTCAATCCTGGTAGGAATATGAGTTTTGACAAGATCCTCAAGAATGTGTTGGATATCCTCCCATTGATCATCTTTAAAGAGGTTTTCATAAAATCGTTTGAAAACATGACAAATTTCAATAGGGATAGAATGCAAGATATTGAATTCATCTTTTATAGTACCAATTTTTTCTTTTTTGTGTTTATAATTGAGGTAATTAAAAAAATATTTGGTGCCTTTGTTTCCTTCCTTTATCCAGTGTAATCTGGATCTAATCTTGGCCCCTTGGGCTTTATAACTATCAATTTTACAAAGTTGAATCTCAATTGCAACAATGAAGGTTTGGATTCTAATATTGTTAGGATCAACATTAAGAAATTTTTTGTCATGCACAAGTTTTCCTTGGAGAGATATTTCTTTCCTCTTGCGTTGTCGAGCCATTTTTTTGCTAAATGAACGCAAAAAATTGGTACATTTATTAATAGCAGTACACCAACAAACAATCCAAGACTCCCCTTCATTAAGTTTGGGGATAGAGTTCCAAATTCCTTCAAGGGCAGCTAGACAGGAAGGATTCTTTTAAGTAAGATACATTGAGTTTGAAAGGAAGAGAGCTGTCTATTTTTGACTTATGGGACATACCTAAATTGAAAATTATGGGGTAATGGTCAGAAAGGGTGTTGGATGAGTCCACTTGAACAAACAACCCCAAAGGTTCATGAATGAGAGGCAAAGAAGGGGATATGTAAAACCTATCCAGCCTACTAAGTTTCCTAGCACTTCCCAATCTGCAATTGGACCAAGTATCCCAGTTGTGAGAATGGCTAGAAATTTTATCATGGATAGGATCAACCACCCCCAAGGAATTTTCACAAAACAACCAGCCATCAAATTCTTCTCTACTGAGATTAAAATATTTGGACCAGCTGCGATCATAAGGATGCTCAACCATATTAAAGTCACCCCTGATTATCCACTCAACATTAGGTAATTTATTAGCTAACCAGTTCCATAGCATAATACATTCTTTAGAAGAATTAGGGGCATAAATAGAACAAAATCCAATGAGTTGTGCATTGATAAAAGTAAGGATCCAAACGCAGCTATGGGAGGGGTCTTCACCTTTATCAATAAATATAGTGTTTTTAGAAAGGAGGGTTGTTCTTGGGATAAGATATAATCAATTATAAGTATTGATGGGTAGAGATTGACTAAATGAAGTGGAAGTTGTTGCCAATGAAGAGTTTATAGTGAAGACGTCTTCACAGTATGCATTATGCTTAATTAATTTTTTTTTAGTAAGTGTGATCTACAAGACCACTCTTTCTATCTATAATAAAAAAATGTTACAAAAATTTTGTTCCTACTTGAACACTCAAGAAAAGTAGAATTTTCAAGGGCTAAACACCAATCCTACTTAATATACAGTTGACAAAGAAAAAGAAAGACATATCTGGATTCATTAATTATTATTGATGGATCTAATTTGTTGCTCCTGCATTTTCTTTGTTTTTTTCTCCTTAACCTTGATCTATATAGTGGCATTCATATAAGTAAGATCATATTATTTATCACAGTTCTAGTTGTTGCAAGGTGTGTGTCCTTGGTCTCCTTGTGTTGTGCAACACAATGCTCTATTGAACATCCAAAATACCGAGAGGCGGGAGGGCGAATCAGTATTCCATAAAACCATTCACATAAAATCCATTTAAGCATTATCACAATTCTGACTAAATGAGCAAGAGAGAACATAGAAACAAATCAATACAACCACACAAATGAACACTAGGATTTTTACGTGGAAAACCCAAGAAGGGAAAAACCACGGTGAGGGTTGACTCACAATATATTATATCTGGATACAAAATATTACAGGGCTCACTGCCAGGACTCACTATCCTTAAAAAGGTTCACTACCTGAATACAAAAGATGGCTAACCGCTAAGATTCAAAGATAGTGGCTCACTACCAAGAGATTGAACTGATAGGATACACCTCCAATGTGCAGGGTTCAGTTCCAATGAATTTCAGAATGTGAAGTATTTCCTCACACAACAATCACTCAACAACTCTGCTCTAATCCAAAACTGATAAAGCATTTAGGCTCAAACCTTTCTTCCACATACACACTTTTCTTCTCACTTACACTCACTCACTTTCTCCACTTCAAAAAACCTTATATATATACAAGTATATCTTAATCATCAATTAGATCAGCCTAATTAGATGAAAAAATAATAATCAAAACACTCTTTATCAGCAACATAAAACATTTTATCCATGTAGTGCATTGTGCCAAGTTGGCTAACATCAATAAAACATAACTAGTCTCCATAATTTCTTGCATACGTTGATTCGACCAAGACTAGAATGTAATTCTCCAAACCAACAAATAATTCTCAAAGAAAAAACCTTCTAGATCTGAGAACACATTAATTTCCCATCATACCACCAACATAGAGACTACCAACAAAACCACAACATAAGAATGTTCACCTTAATAAAATGTGGAGTCTCCCACACAGTATGTCGAGCAAGGAACAATAGTAGAATACAGAGTTGAACTCTATTAGAGATAACTTTATGCTCACAACCAAAAACATCTCAAGATCTAGGATATAGTTGTCTAAATGAGTCATGATAACATGGTTAAGTGATTAGAGTTATATCAGATCTTGCGGTGATTTTTAGACTCAAATATCAACACACTGATCCATCACAAAAAGGGCATTACCAACATAGAACAACTTTTGGTAAACCAAGTAGACTTCTCATATAATTATCATCATGTTGACATCAATGACAACATAGAACAACCAACACAAACCATCCATAATTCATGCTCATGTTGCAAGGCTCCATAATCCCAACAATCTCCCTTTTTGGCATTGATGGCAACATGCATGAAAAAAACATTTTCCAATATACTGCAACTGAATACTCTACATACTCCCCCTATCAAAATTGTTCTTCACAAAAATGTTTTTCCTTTGTTAACCTCTATCTCTTCATCTCTCTATCTCTCCCCCTTTGACATCAATGACAAAGGATGACATCTAGTATATATGTATATATCAAAATGTATCCAAAAAGATATGAACACAAAATTGAATTAACCTAAAGAAGAACCTCTGAGACTCTTCGAGATGACATTCCAAAACACTTTTCCTCCTTCCCATGAACTTTTTGCACTTATAAGAGTCTTGTGTAATAACTCAAGTTTAGTTAAGGACTGTATACCAACTGCTAGAGTATTGGGACTAAGAATAATCTTTGATAATTCACCAATATAGCCAAGAGCACTAGAAATAGAAGTGTGCCTAAGTTTAATCATGTCTCTGAGTGCCACAAACTTCTTGATAACTTTTGTCCTTTGATTTTGTAGTGAAAAGAATTTGTCCTAAAGTTGCACAATGTAGGACCACCTTTGATTATCTCTATCTTCTGCTAACCTGTATGTATCTACCTAAGTGCTCAACTAGGATTCACTCATCCTTATCTCATTTCTTATGTTCAATGTACTGCCATACCAATATAGGAAAAAAGAAAGTAGTTCATGTGCCTCTTCTTCACAAACTTGTACACTCTCTAATTCCTTCATAACCCGACTGTGTGCATTTGCACATTTTTCCTTGATATCTTCCAAATTTCCTTCATTAGACCTAATTCCAGTAGGCACCTCAAGTCCAGAGATGAAAACCTTCAAAGAATCAATCATGCCTCTAAGATTATCTACAATATAAATAGATGAATCAAAATTAGCACTGAGAATAACCTTCTGCAATTCTTCCAAAGCTCTCTGAATATTTTTTCTTTCATTCCCATGTTCAAACTCACTTCCTTTTGCAACTTCTTTCTTAACAATACTCTTCCTTTTCTTCCCTATTCTGGTTGTGCTACCGGAGGTACCTTCTACAATAAGATTCTTAGGGTTTTCCAAAAGAATTTTAGCATAATTATCAACTTCAGCCTTTGACACTTCATAATCTAATTCAAATATCCATACCAACCTTGATTCAACTACTTCCATGTGATAGAAATTTGTAGACACAAGAAAAATGATGCTTCTAAAGTACCTTTTCACAACACTTACTGGAATCCTAAACCTTCTATTCATCTTCATATGAAATGTTCCAAAGAATATAGCAAGGGAACTCTCTTGTGCATCCGAGCTACCAAGATTTATCATGAAGTTCCTGATTTGATGGGCAATAGGCATTGTATTTGACCATTCTATCCTTCCGATTACCAGTAACTCTCTCAAAAAGTAAAAGAGTAGACAGACAACAAGATTGTGATACCAAAAAGTATTCTTCTTACTCTTCTTGATTTCATTTAAATTCTTCAAAAGATGTATATGAAGTAATTCATATAAGTCATAATCCATACCTCTTTTAACCATATCAACAACAATATGTACAGTAGTAGTAGAAATTATGAGGTCATGGTTAGGGATACAAACTTTGTGACCAATGACTATAGTAGAATATCTTATTACTGGATCAACAATTGATCTCAAATTAATCTCTTTCCCTTCAAGATCCACATCGGTAACCTCAATTATCTCTTGCTCATCCATAGCCTTCCATTTAGGAATTGGTCTAGAGGAACACAAACCAGTTATATCTCTGATAGCTTCTTTGGTAATAAAATGTGTCTCGTCAATCCACAAAGCTTCATCGTGATTTATGCTTAAAACTATTTGAATATACTTCTTTTCAAATTCAAACAAAGGGACTTTCCTCCAAACATCCAAATTTTTCTCAACTAGCACTCTATAGGCATCATGAATCTCTTCCAATTCACTTTCCCATAGCATACTCAACTGAACTGACAACATTTCTTCTATCTTACTGTAAACAAATGCATATATATCTTTTGTAGGAAACACTCTCAGAGGGATGTGAGAGAATGCACCGATGGACTCTTTCGACAGATCCTTCAAATATCTTCTCAAATTAACTTGCACTTTATCTACACAATTCACAACCTTTGAATTATCCATAGCAATAAAAAGTGAAATATTATGCAAACAGGGATACCTCTGTAAATGCCAACAAGAAATGTATAGATATCTTGCTTCCAAAGCTTACTTTGAATCCACTTGTTCTTTTCCTCAAACCTTGAAACTTTGAATTGCTTTGTAAGCTTGCTTTGCACACTTCTTTGAAAATACATAAGCCTCTTGAATTCTTTGAATTTATTTCTTCCATTCTGAATGATTTTGCAATAAATGCTTCAACTTGCAAGTAGATTACCTCAAAAATTATGTACTCCTCTATTCTTTCAAATTTTGTAGACTTTATCCTTCACATGCGACTAAGAAAAATTCCTTAATTCTATTACCACATTAAATATACTTCTTTCATGATGTGACACAAGTATCAATGAGGGGGTTCATTAGATTTTTTGATAATTTCTCCCCCTAAGCTATTGCATTACTTAGAAATTGATGGGAGTATCTGCACTAGAGGCTAGCACAGATAAGACCAATGATTCAACTTGCTTTCCTTCCTTTCTCCAAATCTTTTTCATTTCTTTTCTTTCTTCTTCCAGATCAATGATTTGATGATGCTTCTTCACTAGATAATTATTCTTTCTTCTTTTGCAGTTCTTACTAGGGTGTTCCAAATTGTTGCACTTATAGTAAACAACATTCTTCTTTCTGATTTCTCTTTTATTCAACTTATCTTCACACATATCAACTTTATATCCGATCTTCTTGCACTTGACATTTTTCAGAGAATGATAAAGAATCATTCATTTTACTTTTGCAGTCTTTTTCCTTATGACCAAACTTCTTGCAGGAATAAAAAACACCATTGAAAGATAAATACCTTTTAGCATCATGTCATTTGACAAGATTTCTTCCATAATTTTTCCTTAGATCTTTGATTTGTCCATCTTTGCACTGAGTCTTCTTACCAGTAGATTGCTTCACTTTAGAACTTTGACCTTTCTCAAACCCTAAACCACTCTTATCCATTGTCAATCTCTGAGAAGTAATCAATTCATCAAGCATTGCTGAGCTTATCTTAAATTTGTCTTCAAAACTTATTTCCTTTTCTAGATTAGATCTCAAAATTTTTGTTTCTTCCTCAATCTTTATGCATTCATCCATCTTCCTTTGAATTTCAATTTCCTGACATTCTTTAGTTCTTTTCTTTTCTTCCAATTGTTGCAACAAGCTAGAGACAATTTCATCTACCTTAACCAATAAATCACATTTTTCAATACTTTTACTTTGTAGCTTTTCAATATACTCATTTTCTTTCATCAACTTTTCCTTTAGATCTTCTATTTCTTCTAAATATCGAGTAGAGACCACTTCCAGAGGAAAAAAATTTCTTATACTCAAATTTCGGGACCTTCCTCAAGTTGTTAGGCTTCTTCCAAGGAACCAAGCTCTGATACCAATTGTTGAACACCTAGAATACTGAGAGGGGGGGTGAATTAGTATTCCATAAAACCATTCACATAAAATCCATTTAACCATTATCACAATTTTGAATGAATCAACAAGAGAGAGCATAGAAACAAATCAATACGACACACATGAACACCAAGATTTTTACGTGGAAAAACCAAGAAGGGAAAAACCACGGTGAGGGTTAACTCACAATATATTATATTTGGATACAAAATATTACAAGGCTCACTACCAGGACTCACTGTCCTTAAAAAGGCTCACTACTTGAATACAAAAGATGACTAACTGCCAAGATATAAAGATAGTGGCTCACTGCCAAGAGATTGAACTGATAGGATACACCTCCAATGTGTAGGGTTTAGTTCCAATGAAGCTCAGAATATGAAATAATTTCTCACACAACAATCTCTCAACAACTCTACTCTAATCCACAACTAATAAAGCATTTAGGCTTGGACCTTTCTTCCACACACACACTTTTCTTCTCACTCACACTCACTCACTTTCCCCACTTCAAAAAACCTTATATATATACAAGTATATCTTAATCATTAATTATTTTTGCATAATTAGATGAAAAAATAAACAAAACACTCTTTGTTGGCACCATAAAACATTTTATCCATGTAATGCATTGTGCCAAGTCAGCTAACATCCATAAAACATAACTAATCTCCATAATGTATTGCATACGTTGAGTTGACCAAGAATAGAACATAATTCTCCAAACCAACAAATAGTTTTCAAAGAAAACACCTTCTAGATCTTAGAACACATTAATTTCCCATCATACCACCAACATAGAGACTACCAGCAAAACTACAGCATAAGAATGTTCACCTTAATAAAATGCGGAGTCTCCCACACAATATGTTGAGCAAGGAACAACAGTAGAATAGAGAGTTGAACTCTATTAGAGATAATTTCTTTCTCACAACCAAAAACATCTCAAGATATAGGATATAGCTATCTAAATGAGTCATGATAACATGGTTAAGAGATTAGAGTCATATTAGATCTTGCGGTGATTTTTGGACTCAAATATCAACACATTGATCCATCACAAAAGGGTATTACCGACAAAGAACAACTTCTAGTAAACCAAGTAGACTTATCATATAATTATAATCATGTTGACATCAATGATAACATGGAACAACCAACACAAACTATCCATACTGCATGCTCATCTTGCAAGGATCCATAATCCCAACACGCTCGGGTTTTTGACATGGCTTAACCACCTCCCATAGATTCATTAGGTCTGATGATTGTATCAGGTATTAATAGGTTGATCTTTTGGTGCAATGAAAACCATCTGTGCAACAATTGGTATCAAATATTTGGTCACAAGTTTGAAGCCCTCTTGCGTTGGGGGGAGTGTTGCAAAGTGATGAGGGCGCAACCTGAGACTTAGAAAATAACCCACAAACAAGAGAAATTTTATTATTCAGAAAATGGAGCTTCTTACATGCAGAGGATCTCAAATCCCCAAGTTCTACAACACATGCAAGTTACAGACAGCTGCAGAATAACCCTTTTGCAATATGCGAGCTTGTCCCCAAAAAGTTACCCAAAAATTAGAAACCCGCCCATAAATAGGGATCCTCATTAGTTTGGAGCCAAAACAACATTCAAATTTGAGTTTAGGCGGTTTGGCGCCGAAAATTTATAACATGAAGTTCAAATTTCAAAAGAGCATTTGCAATTATATCTTCTAGAAAGTGCGCCAACTTCCTGGAGCCATAACTTTTGATCCAGGACTCTGATTCGCGAACCGTTTGAACCGTTGGAAAGGTATCGAAGTCAATAACATGCTTGAAATTTGCTACACCGATTTTGGCAAGTTTTGGGGCCAATCCGGGAGCTCTAAGTGCCTCAAATCTAACTCAGAAGATTTTCAGGTGCAAATCTAGGAAACTAAAGCTGCAATATCTTTCAACCCAGGAACAGAAAATAAAAACCGTAAATTGGGAATTTCATTATGATGAAAAGGGTATCCAAAAATGTAAAAACATCTAAAAACCGAGAAACTTGAAATTTAACTATTTTGGGGTGATGCAAGATTGCTCTTACACCACTGGATGCTCCTCGTGATCAGAAAACTCCAAGGTAATTTGAGAAGTTACCAGTTCAAGGTGAGAAACCAAACCAGCCAACTCCTCTCATTTTAGGCAACGATGAATCTTCAACTGGATCTCCTTTCCATTTCACCACAGATATTCTTTCATACGTACTCCTTGTAATTCTTCCTACCACTATCCAAGGATTTCTTCAATCTCCTCTCTTTTTGGGCGAGGTGCTGAATCCCACACTGTTCCATCATTGGTACGTCCTCTACACCACCTTCATGATACTCTATCAAATCTAAAATGTTGAACACAGGGGAAATGTTGAATCCATCCGACAACTCTACCTCATATGCATTCCCTGAATCATGCCTCTTCAAAATTTTACAGGGACCAAACTTCTTCATCGTCAATTTGTTATAAGTTCCCACTGGAAACCTTTCTTTCTTCAAGTGGACCATCACTTCATCACCAATCTGAAAATCCTTATACCTCCTCTTCTAATTATACTGCATATTCATCTTGTTAATATGTTCTCTTACCTTCTCATGTATATCCTTGATGTGTTCTACAAAATCTTTGACTTCAACACTTATTTTCTTCTCTTGGTCCATC
>VDFB02004800.1:5536959-5598142 GCA_007258455.2 Sequoia sempervirens | reverse complement strand
GATTGACTAAATGAAGTGGAAGTTGTTGCCAATGAAGAGTTTATAGTGAAGACGTCTTCACGGTATGCATTATGCTTAATAAATAAAAAAATTATGTAAGTGTGATCTACAAGACTACTCTTTCTATCTATAATAAAAAATGTTACACGAATTTTGTTCCTACTTGAACACTCAAGAAAAGTAGAATTTTCAAGGGCTAAACACCAATCCTACTTAATATACATTTGACAAAGAAAAGGAAAGACATATCTAGATTCATTAATTATTATTGATGGAGCTAATTTGTTGCACCTGCATTTTCTTTGTTTTTTTCTCCTTAACCTTGATCTATATAGTGGCATTCATATAAGTAAAATCATATTATTTATCATGGTTCTAGTTGTTGCAAGGTATGTGCCCTTGGTCTCCTTGTGTTGTGCAACACAATGCTCTATTGAACATCCAAAATACTGAGAGGGGGGAGGGTGAATCAGTATTCCATAAAACCCTTCACATAAAATCCATTTAACCATTATCACAATTCTGACTAAATGAGCAAGAGAGAACATAGAAACAAATCAATACAACCACACAAATGAACACTAGGATTTTTATGTGGAAAACCCAAGAAGGGAAAAACCACGGTGAGGGTTAACTCACAATATATTATATCTGGATACAAAATATTACAGGGCTCACTACCAGAACTCACTATCCTTAAAAAGGCTCACTACCTGAATACAAAAGATGGCTAACCGCTAAGATACAAAGATAGTGGCTCACTACCAAGAGATTGAATTGATAGGATACACCTCCAATGTACAGGGTTCAATTCCAATGAAGCTCAGAATATGAAGTATTGCCTCACACAACAATCACTCAACAACTCTGCTCTAATCCAAAACTGATAAAGCATTTAGGCTCGAACCTTTCTTCCACATACACACTTTTCTTCTCACTTACACTCACTCACTTTCTCCACTTCAAAAAACCTTATATATATACAAGTATATCTTAATCATCAATTAGATCGGCCTAATTAGATGAAAAAAAAAAATCAAAACACTCTTTATCAGCACCATAAAACATTTTATCCATGTAGTGCATTGTGCCAAGTTGGCTAACATCAATAAAACATAACTAGTCTCCATAATTTATTGCATACATTGAGTCGAACAAGACTAGAATGCAATTCTCCAAACCAACAAATAATTCTCAAAGAAAACACCTTCTAGATCTGAGAACACATTAATTTCCCATCATACCACCAACATAGAGACTACCGACAAAACCACAACATAAGAATGTTCACCTTAATAAAATGTGCAGTCTCCCACATAGTATGTTGAACAAGGAACAACAGTAGAATACAGAGTTGAACTCTGTCAGAGATAACTTTCTGCTCACAACCAAAAATGTCTCAAGATCTAGGATATAGTTTTCTAAATGAGTCATGATAACATGGTTAAGAGATTAGAGTTATATCAGATCTTGCGGTGATTTTTAGACTCAAATATCAACACACTGATCCATCACAAAAAGGGCATTACCGATAGAGAACAACTTTTGGTAAACCAAGTAGACTTCTCATATAATTATCATCATGTTGACATCAATGAAAACATATAACAACCAACACAAACCATCCATACGTCATGCTCATGTTGCAAGGCTCCATAATCCCAACAATCTCCCCTTTTGGCATTGATGGCAACATGCATGAAAAAAACATTTTCAAATATACTGCAACTGAATACTCTAAATACTCCCCCTATCAAAATTGTTCTTCACAAAAATGTTTTTCCTTTGTTAACCTCTATCTCTTCATCTCTCTATCTCTCCCCCTTTGACATCAATGACAAAGGATGGCATCTAGTATATATGTATATATCAAAATGTATCCAAAAAGATATGAACACAAAATTGAATTAACCTGAAGAAGAACCTCTAAGACTCTTCGGGATGACCTTCCACAACACTTTGCCGCCTTCCCATGAACCTTTTTCACTTGTAAGAGTCTTGGGTAATAACTCAAGTTTAGATAAGGACTCTATACCATCTGCTAGAGTATTGGGAATAAGATTAATCTCTGATAATTCACCATTATAGCCAAGAGCACTAGAAATAGAAGTGTGCCCGAGTTTAATCATGTCTCTGAGTGCCACAAACTACTTGATAACTTTTTTCCTTTGATTCTGTAGTGAAAATAATTTGTCCTGAAGTTGCACAATGTAGGACCACCTCTAATTATCTCTATCTTCTGCTAACCTGTATGTATCTACCTAAGTGCTCAACTAGGATTCACTCATCCTTATCTCTTTTCTTATGTTCAATGTACTATCATACCAATATAGGAAAAAAGAAAGTAGTTCATGTGCCTCTTCTTCACAAACTTGTACACTCTCTAATTCCTTCATAACCCGACTGTGTGCATTTACAAATTTTTCCTTGATATCTTCCAAGTTTCCTTCATCAGACCTAATTCCAGTAGGCACCCCAAGTCCAGAGATGAAAACCTTCAAAGAATCAATCATGCCTCTAAGATTATCCACAATAGAAATAGATGAATCAAAATTAGCACCGAGAATAACCTTCTGCAATTCTTCCAAAGCTCTCTAAATATTTTTTCTTTCATGCCCATGTTCAAACTCACTTCCTTCTGCAACTTCTTGCTTAACAACACTCTTCCTTTTCTTCCCTATTCTAGTTGTGCTACCGGAGGTGCCTTCTACAATAAGATTCTTAGGGATTTCCAAAATAATTTTAGCATAATTATCAGCTTCAGCCTTTGACACTTCATAATCTAATTCAAATATCCATACCAACCTTGATTCAACTACTTCCATGTGATAGAAATCTGTAGACACAAGAAAATTGATGCTTCTAAAGTACCTTTTCACAACACTTACTGGAATCCTAAACCTTCTATTCATCTTCATATGAAATTTTCCAAAGAATGTAGCAAAGGCACTCTCTTGTGCATTCGAGCTACCAAGATTTATCATGAAGTTCCTGATTTGATGGGAAATAGGCATTGTATCTGACCATTCTATCCTTCCTATTACCAATAACTCTCTCAAAAAGTAAAAGAGCAGATAGACAAGATTGTGATACCAAAAATTATTCTTCTTACTCTTCTTGATTTCCTTTAAATTCTTCAAAATATGTATATGAAGTAATTCACATAAGTCATAATATATACCTCTTTTAACCATATCAACAACACTATGTACAGTAGTAGTAGAAACTATGAGGTCATTGTTAGGGATACAAACTTTGTGACCAATGACTATAGTTTCATATCTTATTACTGGATCAACAATTGATCTCAAATCAATCTCTTTCCCTTCAAGATTCACATCGGTAACCTCAATTATCTCTTGCTCATCCATAGCCTTTTGTTTGGGAACTGCTCTAGAGGAACACAAACCAGTTATATCTCTGATAGCTTCTTTGGTAATAAAATGTGTCTCGTCAATCCACAAAGCTTCATCGTGATTTCTACTTAAAACTATTTGAATATACTTCTTTTCAAATTCAAACAAAGGGACTTTCCTCCAAACATCCAACTTTTTCTCAACTAGCACTCTATAGGCATCATGAATCTCTTCCAATTCACTTTCCCATAGCATACTCAACTGAACTGAAAACATTTCTTCTATCTTACTATAAACAAATGCATAGATATATTTTGTAGGAAACACTCTCAGAGGGATGTGAGAGAATGCACCAATGGACTCTTTCGACAGATCCTTCAAATATCTTCTCAAATTAACTTGCACTTTATCTACACAATTCACAACCTTTGAATTATCCATAGCAATAAAAAGTGAAATATTATGCAAATAGGGATACCTTTGTAAATGCCAACAATAAATGTATAGATATCTTGCTTCCAAATCTTACTTTGAATCCAATTGTTCTTTTCTTCAAACCCTGAAACTCGGAATTGCTCTATAAGCTTCCTTTGAACGCTTCTTTGAAAATACATAAGCCTCTTGAATTCTTTGAATTTATTTCTTCCATTTTGAATGATTTTGCAATAAATGCTTCAACTTGCAAGTAGATTACCTCAAAAATTATGTACTCCTCTATTCTTTCAAATTTTGCAAACTTTATCCTTCACACATGCGACTGAGAAAAATTCCTTAATTCTGTTACCACATTGAATATACTTCTTTCATGATGTGACACAAGTATCAATGAGAGGGTTCATTAGATTTTTTTATAATTTCTCCCCCTAAGCTACTGCATTACTTAGAAATTGATGGGAGTATCTGCACTAGAGGTTAGCATAGATAAGACCAATGATTCAACTTGCTTTCCTTCCTTTCTCCAAATCTTTTTCATTTCTTTTCTTTCTTCTTCTGGATCAATGATTTGATGATGCTTCTTCACTAGATAATTATTCTTTCTTCTTTTGCAGTTCTTACTAGGGTGTTCCAAATTGTTGCACTTATAGTAAACAACATTCTTCTTTCTGATTTCTATTTTACTCAACTTATCTTCACACATATCAACTTTATATCCGATCTTCTTGCACTTGAAATTTTTCGGAGAATGATAAAGAATCATTCATTTTAATTTTGTAGTTTTTTTCTTTATGACCAAACTTCTTGTGGGAATAACAAACACCATTGAAAGATAAATACCTTTTAGCATCATGTCATTTGACAAGAGTTCTTCCAAATTTTCTCCTTAGATCTTTGATTTTTCCATCTTTGCACTGAGTCTTCTTACCAGTAGATTGCTTCACTTTAGAACTTTGACCTTTTTCAAACCCTAAACCACTCTTATCCATTGCCGATCTCTGAGAAGTAATCAATTCATCAAGCATTGTTGAGCTTATCTTAAATTTGTCTTCAAAAATTATTTCCTTTTCTATATTAGATCTTAAGATTTATGTTTCTTCCTCAAGCTTTATGCATTCATCCATCTTCCTTTGAATTTCAATTTCTTGACATTCTTCAGTTCTTTTCTTTTCTTCCAATTGTTGCAACAAGCTAGAGACAATTTCATCTACCTTAACCAATAGATCACATTTTTCAATACTTTTACTTTGTAGCTTTTCAATATACTCATTTTCTTTCATCAAATTTTCCTTTAGATCTTCTATTTCTTCTAAATATCTAGCAGAGACCACTTCCGGAGGAAAAAAAATTCTGATACTCAAATTTCGGGACCTTCCTGAAGCTGTTAGGCTTCTTCTGAGGAACCAAGCTTTGATACCAATTGTTGAACGCCTAGAATACTGAGAGGGGGGGTGAATCAGTATTCCATAAAACCATTCACATAAAATCCATTTAACCATTATCACAATTCTGAATGAATCAACAAGAGAGAACATAGAAACAAATCAATACAACCACACACATGAACACCAAGATTTTTATGTGGAAAAACCAAGAAGGGAAAAACCACGGTGAGGGTTAACTCACAATATATTATATTTGGATACAAAATATTACAAGGTTCACTACCAGGACTCATTGTCCTTAAAAAGGCTTACTACTTGAATACAAAAGATGACTAACCGTCAAGATATAAAGATAGTGGCTCACTGCCAATAGATTGAACTGATAGGATACACCTGCAATGTGTAGGGTTTAGTTCCAATGAAGCTCATAATATGAAATAATTCCTCACACAACAATATCTCAACAACTCTACTCTAATCCACAACTAATAAAGCATTTAGGCTTGGACCTTTCTTCCGCACACACACTTTTCTTCTCACTCACACTCACTCACTTTCCTCACTTCAAAAGACCTTATATATATACAAGTATATCTTAATCATCAATTATTTTGGCCTAATTAGATGAAAAAAATAATCAAAACACTCTTTGTTGGCACCATAAAACATTTTATCCATGTAATGCACTGTTCCAAGTCGGCTAACATCCATAAAACATAACTAATCTCCATAATGTATTGCATACACTAAGTTGACCAAGAATAGAACATAATTATCCAAACCAACAAATACTTTTCAAAGAAAACACCTTCTAGATCTGAGAACACATTAATTTCCCATCATACCACCAACGTAGAGACTACCAACAAAACTGCAGCATAAGAATGTTCACCTTAATAAAATGCAGAGTCTCCCACATAGTATGTTGAGCAAGGAATAATAGTAGAATACAGAGTTGAACTCTGTTAGAGATAACTTTTTGGTCACAACCAAAAAAATCTCAAGATCTAGGATATAGATATTTGAATGAGTCATGATAACATGGTTAAGAGATTAGAGTCATATCAAATCTTGCGGTGATTTTCAGACTCAAATATCAACACATTGATCCATCACAAAAGGGTATTACCGACAAAGAACAACTTCCAGTAAACCAAGTAGACTTCTCATATAATTATAATCATGTCGACATCAATGATAACATAGAACAACCAACACAAATCATCCATACTGCATGCTCATGTTGTAAGGCTCCATCATCCCAACACGCTCGGGTTTCTGACATGGCTTAACCACCTCCCATGGATTCATTAGCTCTGACAATTGTATCAAGTATTAATAGGTTGATCTTTTGGTGCAATGACAACCATCTATGCAACAATTGGTATCAAAGATTTGGTCATGAGTTTGAACCCCTCTTGCGCTGGGGGGAGTGTTGCAAGGTGTGAGCCCTTGGTCTCCTTGTGTTGTGCAACATAGCGCTCGAGTTCATGACATGGCTTAACCACCTCCCATGCATTCAATAACTATGGAAGTTGCATTAGAAATTAACAAGTCAATCTTTTGGTGCAACAACAACCATCTATGCAACATATTCTCCTTCTCTCCACTACCAGAACACTCTTCTACAATCTTCTCAACTTTAGAAGGAGATATAATTTGTTCCTTTTGAGCTTCAATCTTCTCTAAGAATAATTGTTTATTTTCTTTGCTCTACTCAGTAGATATCTCCACATTCGAAGGGGTGTTATCCGTCAACATATGTTCTTGCTCATGTTGCTCATTAACTAGATCATTTTTTTGGGGAGGGATGCGTCTTGTTGCAATCGATCTTCATCACCTGTAGAGGCTCCCAATTCTTTAAGAATATTTTCAACTATTTATAATGTTTCTATCCTTAGCTTCTCTATATCATCCTTATCTTTTCCCATAAGAGTGTTTACTCTTTGCTTTATCTTGAATTCTTAGGAATACAATTGAGACAACTTATCTCTTTCCTCATGAGTTAATGAGGAACCAATCTTCTCCAAGGTAAAAGTTTTCATCTTTGCATCTTCTACAATTTCCTGTGGGCTTCTTACACTTAATGCACCTTTTACATCATTTGACAACTGACCCTCTATCTCACTTAGGCCAACATTAAATGTCACCATGTATTTGAAAATGGCCTCTTCAATTGTTTCCTTATCTGCATTATTGGCATTTGGATAAATTTCAATTGTATCCTTAAAAATTGCAAACTATACTATAGCATTGAATAGTGCATCAAACTTCACAGGAATATGCTCACAAACTGGAGGGGTATCCTCTTTCTCTTTTCCCTTTTCTGTGCCAATCTCTTCTCGAGAGAATTTTGATTTCCATTTTTTGACCAATTGATTCTCTTCCCCTTCCTCTTTTTCTTCTTCTAGATTGATATACCTAAATCTTGCTGCTTTTTCTTTCTTTCTTCTCTTTGGTGCCTTTTGTTACTCAAGGAGGTTATATGTGTCTATCTTCTTACAACCACCTATTAGTTTTGTTCTGGAGGGCTTTGTAACAATAGGTATGGAAGTTGAGGTCCTGCATGACCTTCATCTTCTTGGTGAAGTCTGCGGAGGAGAAAATGTACCTTTATATTTCTTTGCAAGGTCTTTAGGGGTACCAAACTCCTTTTCCAACTCAACTTTCATCTTTTCAACCTTTTCTTCAATATCCTTCTTTTTCTCTTTTAGGTTTTCTTTACTTGATTTCTCTTCATAAGTACCAAACCTTCCAACTGTTGTATCTATATTTTTTATCAATACAATCTCTACAAGCCCTAATGCATTCGAACTCAGCTACCTCATAAGGTAGCTCTGAAACTCAAACACTTCTAGGTTCAATTGCTTCCATGTAGGAGTAATCTTTGCCAACCATAAATTTTAATTCATTATTATACTTGTCCACAACTTCACTTGGAATCCTTTCTCTCTCTTCCATTCGATCTTGAAAAGGTTTAAAGAATCTCGACAACATTGAATCACAAGACTCTTTGCCAAGAAATTTCCTCAAATGATCTCCAATTTAACAGCTACAAGAATATTATCTTTCCAAACAACATTCTTCACTCTAAGAAATAAGAGAAATTTTATTATTCAAAAATGGAGCTTCTTACATGCAAGGATCTCAAAAAGTTCTACAACACATGCAAGTTACAGAATAACCCTTTCACAATATGCGAGCTTGTCCCCAAAAAGTTACCCAAAATTAGAAACCACCCATAAATAGAGCTCCTCTTTAGTTTGGAGCCAAAACAACATTCAAATTTGAGTTTAGGCAGTTTGGCGCCAAAAATTTACAACTTGAAGTTCAAATTTCAAAAGAACATTTGCAATTGTATCTTCTAGAAAGTGCCCAACTTCCCGGGGCCATAACTTTTGATCTGGGACTCCAATTCAAACCGTTTGAACCATTGGAAAGGTCTCAAGTCAATAACGCACTCAAAATTTTCTATGCCAATTTTAGCAAGTTTCAGGGCCGATCCGGGAGCTCTAAGTGCCTCAAATCTAACTCAGAAGATTTTCAGGTGCAAATCTGGGAAACTAAAGCTGCAATATCTTTCAACCCAGGAATAGAAAATAAAAACCATAAATTGGGAATTTCATTATGATGAAAAGGGTATCCAAAAATGTAAAAACATCTAAAAAATGAGAAACATGAAATTTAACTATTTTTGGGTGATGCAAGATTGCCCTTACACCACTGGATGCTCCTGCATCATAAAGTGTGCCCCCTTGGTCTCCTTGTGTTGTGCAACATAGTGCTCAAGTTCATGACATGGCTTAATCACCTCCCATGGATTCAATAACTCTAGAAGTTGCATCGAACATTAACAAGTCGATCTTTTGGTGCAACAACAACCATCTATGCAACATATTCTCCTTATCTCCACTACTAGAACACTCTTCTACAATCTTCTCAACTTCAAAAGGAGATATAATTTGTTCCTTTTGAGCTTCAATCTTCTCTAAGAATACTTGTTCATTTTCTTTACTCTGCTCAATAGATATCTCCACATTCGATGGGGTGTTATCCGTCAACATATGTTCTTGCTCATGTTGCTCATTAACTAGATCATTATTTTCTGGGAGGGATGTGTCTTGTTGCAATTGATCTTCATCACCTGGAGAGGCTCCCAATTCTTTAAGAATATTTTCAACTATTTATAATGTTTCTCTCCTTAGCTTCTCTATATCATCCTTATCTTTGCCCATATGAGTGTTTACTCTTTGCTTTATCTTGCATGCTTAGGCATACAATTGAGACAACTTATCTCTTTCCTCATGAGTTAATGAGGAACCAATCTTCTCCAAGGTAAAATTTTTCATCTTTTCATCTTCTACAATTTCATCTGGTCTTCTTACACTTAATGCACCTTTTAGATCATCTGACAATCGACCCTCTATCTCACCTAGGCCAACATTAAATGGCACCATGTATTTGACAATGGAATCTTCAATTGTTTCCTTATCTACATCATTGGAATTTGGATAAATTTAAATTATATCCTTAAAAATTCTAAACTATACTATAGCATTGAATAGTGCATCAAACTTCACGGGACTATGCTCACAAACTAGAGGGGTCTCCTCTTTCTCTTTTCCCTTTTCTGTGCCAGTCTCTTCTTGAGAGACTTTTGATTTCCATTTTCGGACCAATTGATTCTCTTCCCCTTCCTCATTTTCTTCTTCTAGATTGATATACCTAAATCTTGCTGCTTTTTCTTTCTTTCTTCTCTTTGGTGGCTTTTGTTACTCAAGGAGGTTATATGTGTCTATCTTCTTACAACCACCTATTAGTTTTGTTTTGGAGGGATTTGTAACAATAGGTGTGAAAGTTGAGGTCCTGCATGACCTTCTTCTTCTTGGTGAAGTCTGTGGAGGAGAAAATGCACCTTTATATTTCTTTGCAGGGTCCTTAGGGGTACCAAACTCCTTTTCCAACTCATCTTTCATCTTTTCAACCTTTTCTTCAATATCCTTCTTTTTATTTTTTAGGTTTTCTTTACTTGATTTCTCTTCATAAGTACCAAACCTTCCAACTATTGTATCTATATTTTTTATCAATACAATCTCTACAAGCCCCAATGCATTCGAACTCAGCTACCTCATAAGGTAGCTTTGAAACTCAAACAGTTCTAGGTTCAATTGCTTCCATGTAGGAGTAATCTTTTCCAACCATAAATTTTAATTCATTCTTATACTTGTCCACAACTTCACTTGGAATCTTTTCTCTCTCTTCCATTCGATCTTGAAAAGGTTTAAAGAATCTCCACAACATTGAATCACAAGACTTTTTACCAAGAAATCTCCTCAAATGATCTCCAATTTAAACAGCTATAGTAATATTATCTTTCCAAACAACATTCTTCACTCTAAGAAACTCATTGAAAAAGTAAAACATTAAGAAAATCATAAGAGTACCATACTGAAAAGGGTATTTTGACTCCTTAAACTTCTATAAATTTTCCAACAACTGTAATCATAGGAGCTCACATAGATCAAAGTATTTTCCTTCTTTCATCATTTGATAAGTTGTGTGAATCACAGTGGCAGTGATAAAATTATCTCTATTTGTGTAGAATATCTTGTAACCAATCATCATTATAGCATATTTGACCATCGGATCTTTAATGTAGTCCACTATTAGGGAACACTTGCCAAAATTGGCTCCAATAAGCTTCATCACCACTTCATTCTTTATCGCCTTCAATGTTGAGGTGGGTCCTATTAAGCTCAAATTAGTAACAACCCTAACTTCCTCTTTGGTTATCATATACGGCATGTCCAACTACATGAATTTATCATGAATTCCACTCAGAACATACTTCACCCACTCATTATCATAGTAGAAATTAGGAAATTTTTTCTACACATCCAAATTTTTCTCCATTAAACTAGCATACTTTGGTTTCAACTCAAAATCATCTCTAGTTAGCACTTTTTCACTCAACTCTTCCATTTTCAAGTGATCATATTCATCCATCTTCAAATGAATATAATTTTGCACTTTTGTGTGTAGCACATTTGAATGAACCCTTGTGTAGCACATTTGAATGAACCCTAGAGAATGCCCCTTCTTTATCCATTTCCATTAATTTGTATGGATGCTTCTTAAATTTAGGACTCAACCTCTCAAGCACATCAAAATCCTGAGGAGTAAACATTATGAACTTCTTTGAGCTAGGGTTTCCAAGAAATTGTAAATACCTCATGGGAATTTTTTGATAGGGTTTCATTCAACACTTCAGATTCTATTTTCTCTTCTCTCCTCTTCAAATTCTCAAACACAAGTGCCTTTTAGAATGTGCAAAATGAAATATAAACACTTTATATGTGACCTAAAGTGTGCATTAAATGCAACAAATTTTTTTTAGGTCAAATACTATCAACTCTTCACTGTTTTATCATAGTAACTCCCAAACATTATGCAAATATTAGCACTAAGAGATTTCTCATTGGAGATTTCACCAATGGATCAAGAAAGCCAACCTTTACATGCACCAATATGCCGAAGATCATCTTTGTAAGGGGTTTAGATTTTATTTTGTTAAAAATCCCCCCTAAGCCAAATTATTCCTATCTAGTTTCTAGAGGAAACATCTACACTAGAATTTGGCACAAACTCATTCTTCATTCTCTTCCTTTTTCTTCTAGATCTTGTTCGTCTCCTTCTTTACCTCAATTGGATCAATCTTTTTTTATGGAATAGATAGTTTCACATTCTTTCCTCTACAAAACTTAGCTATGTGTCTCAATTTATTATATTTATAGTATATGACACCTTGTGGAAAAAGATTACTTCTTTCCATTTTAGATTTGCATTTAGAAGCCTTATGCCCAGACCAATTACATGTGTAATTGTAACCAAGGAATTATTGAGGCATCATACCATTATTGTAACCATTCATCATATATCTTCTACATTCACTATACTTATGACTAAATCTATTGCACGCAAAGCATTGACCAAAAAATGATTAAAAATTTTGATTCATCCTACTTCTCCATTCTATAGCTCTATGTCTAAATTGATTGCAATATTAATAGTAGCCATCAAAAGATGGGTACCTTTGTGCAGCTGTTTTCTGATAAGAGGTCTCTTGAAATATTTCTTCTAATGTTTGATATTTCTCTTCTTATATCTAGTCTTCCTGTGTTCATTATTCTCCCTTTTAGTATTGTATGGAGTTTGATTTTCCTTTGAGATTTCTCCTTTTTCAAACCATAATACTTCCTTTTCCTTAGCATCCTTTTGATAGAAAGCATATCATCAAGCAAGATGGAGCTCTTCTTGATCTCTCCTCAAGGACACAACTTCATCTTCAAGCTTTGAGCATTATGTTGACTTTTCTTTCAATTTGGCATTAAAGTAGTCTTCAACTCTTTTTCCTTCTTCAACTTACACATTCAGGTTAGTGATTGTCTCATTTGATTGTTTAAGTTGCTCATTTGTAACCTTGAGTTGTTCTTTTACTTTTTTGACTTGATTCCTCAACTTCTTGATACATTCAATTGCTTCCTTAAGATTTTCTTTCAAATCTCTATTTTCACATTCTACTTTATCTAGGTCATCAAGAGAATATTTGAGCTCTCCTTCCATATCAACTTTATAGTCTTCTTAAATAAACCTTTCCATAATAATTTCTTTCAGAGGGATAGTATACCTCCTAGTTTTCATGTGTTCAACCTCTAATATCTACCTCGATTGTTAAGAAAATTGAAGGAACCTCACTTTGATACGAATTGTTGAACACTCAAAATATTGAGGGGGGGTGAATCAGTATTTCCTAAAATTTATTAACTTAAAGTGTATTACAAACCATATCATTAAACTTGTAGAAAATGGAAAGGAATAATTAAAGCATGCACCACAATACTCAGCACAAGAACACCAGATTTATGTGTAAAACCCTTCAAAGAGAAAAACCATGGTGAGGATTAGCTCACAATATATCATAACCAGTTACAATGGATTACAAGGGGTTCATTGCTTGGAGGACTCACTGACTAGAAAATAGGAGGGCTCACTAGCCAAGGAAGATCACTTCTTCTAGAATTACAATAGATTTACAAAAGGATGGCTCACTACCAAAATTTGAACATCTTATAATGCATCTATTATATGTTGAAGATACAATTCCAGTTAGGCTTAGAAAACTAACTTAACACATTTCATTCCTCACTATCACAAGATCACCACTATCACATTTCACACTTCACTACACACCTCACATCTCTTATCTCTTACTACACACACTGAATTGACCTTCTATATATATATATATATATATATGTATGTATATATGTATATATTCCACAAACAATCACATCACCAATTAGGTTAACCTAATTAGATGAAACATGTGACACCATAACCTATTAGCTCAAAACTCCATCATACATACCTTGCATAATTAACTAAGGCATGTTCTTCACCAAAATAGGTTGGCATGACCAATAGATACTCCTATGATTATGCTCCATACATAATTTAGTTTTTCACGACCCCAAAACCCTTAGGTTGGAACCACACAACCAAACTGGTGAAGCAACAACTAAATAAACCAACTATTCATCCCAAAACTTGACATGCAGACCACCAAACCACTTGACACTCAGAATTCACACACATCTAACATCTTCAAGAACTTCCTAAAATCCATATAGCATAAAGATCATCTATGATGGAATGCAGAGCATTCCAACATGAACTCTATAATTGTAACTATGTCTTTGCTTAGTCCAATAATCTATCAATATCTTATGCTGCAAAAGACATAAAACCTTAAAAATTTTGGATATTAACTCCTTCAATATGTAATATTATCACCTCAAAACTACATGACAATATATTGTAGTGTGGAGCAATGTGGACAACAAAATCGGTGCTCTGTTACATCACTATCTCAATCTAGGACTTAGCCAATTTCCCAAAAACACTTGGTTTGCTTCAAAATATATACATATTGATATACCATCACTTCTATAATGGTTTGACATCAATGACAAAACCATGCATCATCACGCTCATGTTTTCAACACCTATTCCCCCATATGACTTGTAAGGGTGTTAGGGACCCCTTCTAAAGATGTCATTTAACAATGATGAAAATCCACATACCAACAATAGCAATTTTAAAAAAAAAACTCAAAATAACAAAAAATTTAATAAGAAATGAGATTAATTAAATCCACAAATGAAATTTATAAAAGATAACAATGGTCAAATTTAGTCACCAAAGAAACATCTCAAATTTAAATAAACAATACAAATTAAGCAATCTTTCACCAAAGAAGGTACTTCAAATCTAACTAAGTAGCTCAAAGTAAGAAAAATTTAATATTGCCAACAATTAAAATATCATAATTAAGTAAATAAATAAATAATATACCACTATCATATTAATTTATACTACATGACCACAATGTGGCTTCAACAATCCACCAAAGGGGAAAAGGCGAATTGTGTTCTCAACCTCATGAAATATCACTTAAACATAACCTCACATTGAACAACCCCATTCCCTTAATAACCCAAGACATGCTCTAGAACCATTGTTCAATACTTATTGTTTGAAGAACCACATAAGTAAAATTATCTATAGACATATGAAAAAACACAAGATTTAGCAAAAAATGAAACATTCTTATCAAGCTAGCTATAAGAAAACATAATAAAATCATCTTTCCAAATGCTAAAGAGGATTTCTACCCTGAAAACATTCCAAATCTAGTTATACTTGTAGGAAATGAAAGACCAATCCAGCAAAAGAAACTTCAAGAGCTCTTGGACCATTGGGGGAGTACCCCTACACTTTTTCTCACATCTTTCCTTCTCCAATCTCCTCTTGAGGCTACTCACTCTCTTTGGGATACTATCAAGGTAGGTGTGGCTTCACAAGAGACTCTCAGATGGCTCGTTCCCATTCCCCCACCTAGACTCAATGTTGCAATGATTCACAGTCTCACAAGTGTTCATATTCCCCTCCTCCTCAAGCTATTATGGGGTGTCCTTAGGGAATGGATTCTAGTGGCGACACCTCTAGGTGGCCCTCTAGCAAAGCTCTTGGCTGGTAGCTTGTCAACTCTTCTACGTGGCTCCAACATTTGGATCTAGTGATCTCTCCCACTCAGCAAGAAGATAAAGACAAGGATTATGGCGAATGGGATCATCTTGACGTCACTTTGGACCCTACTAATGTATGGGAAAGGTCAGATAATAAGGACCCTCCTCCCTCTGTTGGCATTTCTCTCAATACTTAAGCAAATTTATTTATGTTTTTTCTATTTTTGGGCTGAGCCCATGTGACTTCTTGGGGTGTGCCTTCTTACCACCCACCTTTTTTGTTAATATGTGTATTTATATCTTTCATTAATAAAAAATGGCACTTATTCATCAAAAAAACAAGCTAGAAGCAATCTCTAAACTCATGCCAATCTCAATTATCAAGCATTTGAACCTATAATTGGTAATAAGAGCTTATAATAACATATTAGGGACCATCCATGATCTATGAAACATAATTAACAAGGATTAGGTTGCACCACAAACCAACCAAAGTGGTTATGTATGAGGGGGATTCAATCAAGGAAAATTAATATAGGGATCTATACCCTCTTAATGAAGACCCCTTCTATTTTGACACCTAGATACACTAACATACTCTCAATCTAGTGTGAGATACAATGCTAAGTAAAACACAAAACATTACAACCATGCATGAGTGGAGAATGACCAACACTTTCTTGGTCAAGAAGGTACATACTAAAACATAATTTATATTTTCCTACAAGAAACTAGCCCCAAACAAAGTTAATTATACACATATAATGATCCCAAAAAGGGTGTACATATGTTGATAGCACTTTGACCTCCAAAATACCTTTTTTCCAAAATTGGATACCTTATATTTTGACACATTTTACCAATATCCACACAATACATATTTTAAATCACATTATTAATCATATTGTGCTATATAGATATTTCATACACATAAATTCCACTTTTTTCAACCAATTTTATGCACCAAACTAATGGTTTCCATTCAATTCTTAAAATTTAAACTAAACCCCATTTATGATTACTTATACATACAAAAGTACACCAAAGAGAATATGTGTTTTATTTAATTTGTATTAGGTTCTTACTTATATTATGGAATTCTAGATTCTAATTCTTTTCACAATATTCTTATATTGTAGCTTCTATCTTGTTTAATTTATTTCATATTAATCAACAATAATTTAATTATATTTAGATTTTGATAATCAAGTAATGAGTTATTGTTTCCTTCATTCTATCCTATCTTTCATTTCATACCATAACTAAGTTTTACTACCATATTAAATTAAGTTACATTCACATGCAATTTATGATCTTCAAACCATATGCAAAGAGAATCATACTTCCAAGTGCATTCCAAACACTCATGATAAAGTGAGGACCACTTATAGTGGGTGAAAGGAAAAAAGTGCATATGCCAATAATGAAAACACAAAAATAATATATCTAGTAATATCCTACATGTCCTATTATTCCATGGATGCATATAAAAATGTAGAATTTACGTAACCTACACAATTACCAACTAGAGTAAATGACAACAATCTCTCCATATTTAATCTTCATTTCTAGTCAAAGAACACAAGGAAACACACATAAGGTTTTGGAGTCTTCTAGTTTTTTCTAAGAAATTATTAGGGTTTTAATCTTTCTATTTTGAGAAGTCTTTTCCTTTATATCTTTTGCTAAAACCTCATCCTTATAAGTTTTGTCCCTTTACATAAGTGTGTTATTGTCATAACATTATATTTTATTGTTGACTAGTTTTCCAAGTTCATTCACTTAAAGTTATGATCTAATCCCTTTGTATGTCATTAGCTTGCCTACTCCTTTTCTTCACTTACCAATTTTTTACTATGCCTACCTTATTCCTTATGTTATCGAATCATCTTAATATTGAATTTAAATCCCTATTTCATTCCATGTGTAAAATTTTTGTTGCATCACACTTTTAGTTTGGAATCATTTTTAAAAATTGTGAGCTAGCAAAATAATGTCATGTGTTGTGAAGTGTTGAGTAGTATATGCCAATTCATCTAATCTTTTCTTCAAGCTGAATTGATAACTTGTGATTGACCTATTAATGCTTGTATTAACACACCAAGTAATAAGTACAAAAGGCATTTTCAACTCAATTTTCTATTGCATCACACACTAACTTCACATCATGGTTTTAATTGTGAGCCCCACTATAATATGTGTGATGTGTGATAGTATTATGTATTTTATTGTAGGTATATGTTAATTTAGGTTCCAACATTGAAATATATTCTAATTTGGTAGAGATGTGATTATGTCTTATTATATTTCATGCTACCTTCAAATCATTCTTTTCACTTGAATAATTTTACAATAATCACAAGCTAAGAATATCATAACAAGTGCCTTTCGTAAGATGATAGTGCATTCCATTTCCTATGAGGTTGCAGTGAAGTGTCGATTAGTAGTTGGCCCATAGATATTGATGTCTATATGTTGGAAAGAAAGTATGAAAATCCTATTGTCTTGAGATAGCTATTAAAATTATATTGCATCATGTAGCTCTTTGACATCATTATTTTGATTATGGGTCCCATATTCATATGTATGATGTGCAATTGGAATAAAATGTGAAAGGTGATTATATACAATGGGTTAGTTGTCAATGCACATAGAAAATGCTATGATGTCAATGGATCACATATCAATTGCCCTATAAAATTCAATCCTCCCTATGGTCAAAGTGTATGACATGTTTCTCTAGTGGCACTAGGTGTAATAGTGAGAACTAAAATTTAATTCCTATGATGCAGGAGCATCGCGCTCCACCCCCCTTTATCGGTGTTGCTCCCTTGCTAGAAAAAATTTGGTCTATCAACATGAGGTTTCTACCCGTTCTAATGAAAGAATGATGGTGTTGGAGGATTGGAGTTCATCAACGTGTGATTTGGATTTTGACGAGACCATGTTCCATGTCCCAGTGATGACCTGATGGTGACAAAGTGTAATGGGTTCATCAATGAGAGTGTGTGGTATCGATAGGACATTGGTCTTTGTCCTAGTGACGGGGTGATATCAACGTGACTAGAGTGTTTTGGTGTGACAGTGGAGGAAGTCCCTCTGACGGGCTAACAAACGATGATTGGTGAGACAATATGATATCATCAGGACTATGGAGTTAGTCCCAACGATAGGGTGATAGGAGTGTGATGTCAGTTGTGGAACCCAATAGAGTAAGGATGACATGCAATCATGAAGCGAATGAAAAGATGACATGGAAAGAACTAACAATGAAGATGACCATAGTGGGACCAATAGGAAGGTGACAGAGATGGAATTTAATGACAAGTATGGACACTTGGAAAGTGGCGATAGGATGATTGGTAATTCACATCCTTGTTGAAAATTTTGAATGGTGATGAGGATATCATCGGTGGAATGCTTGTGTATCGGTGGGAGTCAAGTCAGAGTCTCCCTGACAAACTCATATCTCTTTGAGTTTTTGGTATACATATCTATCGGCATGACTCCATATCAGTGGGAGGTGATTAGTGGTCTCATCGATAAGGTGATGGTGGACTTGGTAACGTGAGCGGTATGATTGGTGTTTTGGTCAATGGAGGTGGATGGAAAATGAGATCACGACACCTGGAAAAGTGATATTCGATGTATTCCACATCGTTGTTGTGGAATGCCTATTTATTATTCAATTTGGTGGAGTTACTGATAATGATATAATAGCATGGTGGTTTTGAAAGCTTATTGGATGATAATGGATACTATGACAATAGAGAAGGAATAATTCCAGGGAATACATGATGAGAAACATAGTATATAGAGAAGAGTAGGGTGGAGCACTGAGAGTATGGAGTAGTGTTCTATAGAATACAAATTGCTTTATAATTGAGAACTTATGCATGTATTATGAATATGCTCCAAATAAATAAAAGGAGAATTGTTTTTTCAATCTATGTTGATTCAATGTATGCATGTGTGGTCTGTGTTGGCTATGAGATTGTGATGGCCTGATAAAGTCCTTTGATCTCAACTATGTCAAGTGGTATTAGAGCAGGTTGTCTTGAGTCTGTAATAGAGCACTGAATGTGAGGCAGTTACAACAGGACCTATGAGTGTGGGTTGAAGCCAAAAGACTTGTGGATGATGAGCTAAGAAGAGTTGTAGAAAGGAATGCTTGTTGCAAGCATGAAAAAGGGTTTGTAACTACTATCCTCCAGTAGAGATAAATATGGGTAGAAGTTGTAGAGTTCCTCCACTAGAGAGAGTGGGGAGAGAAAGAATCTTCTAGTATCTTTGTTGGGTAGAGGATATTTGTGTGAGTGAGATATTGTTGCAGGGAGTACTTTTAACTGTAGACGATTGAGTTCTAGAAGAGATTGTTGCAGGTGAGAAGAGACTTGCAACTATAGAGGGCTTGAATCCTAAAGAGATTTGTTGCAAGAAGGACCTGTGACTATAGAAGGTTGATACCCTAATAGAGAGGGATAAATTGTTGCAAGGAGGACTTGTAACTACAAAAGGACTTGCGAGTTCTTGAAGATATCTTCAAGTAAGAGGAAAAGATGGTTCATGAGGAGACCAGTGATAATCCCATTTTGGGAAGAGTATTGGGAAAAGGTGAGAGAAAAGAAGTTGATTACAGAGCTGAAAGGGATCAAAGTGAAATTATATTCCCTTGAGGAAAGCTTGGGAATGAAGGAACATGTTATAGAGGAGGAAGAGAAAGTGTCCATAAAGGAGGCACCCATAGAGACAACTTGATCTCTTGATTCAGGAATGGAGAAGGTTGAGAATAAGATCATGAAGATGATGGGAGAAGGGGCAAGAGAGGCACCCATAATTGGAGATGAAGATGAGAAATAGTGGATAAAAATGGCAATAGTGTGCCAAGAAGGAAGCACACAATGTGGCGAAGATGGGATGCATTGTAAAGTAACTATAAATGAAGAAAGAATTGAAGATGAGGCCGAGAGAAGATTAGTTTTAGAAGATTGTGAAGTTGCAGGGCACGGAGATGTGGTGATGGATCTGAAGAATCCTAAATTTGATGATGAGATTGAGGAAGGCATGGATGTCATCTTTGTTTCAATAGTTGATAACTATCAAAAGAGCCCCACAAGAGGCTATGATGAATTTTAACACTAGGCTTCACAAAACATGTGGAAAAGGATCCCTACATCAATTAGCCCAACAATAGATATGGTATTTACATTTTACTTGAAGGCTATCAATTGAAACATGGTAGTTATGATTTAGTTGCTTGAAGGCGACACTCTACCCAATGCATATGATCTAGTTGTAAGGGCAAAAAATAGTCTGATTCATGCAGGGAATCTTCCACCATGATCACCAATGCCCATGTTCGTCGAAATACCTAGTGACACATGAGAAGAAACAACCCCTAGTACATCCACTCCGCTCCCCAACACGATGGAATATTTTCCACCCTCAATGTATGTGTATCCCAATGCACAACCAAGCACATCAGGTTCTTCCCCATTGGCTGCAAATTTCAATGACATGAAGAATTTAACATGAACTTTTGTAAATGAGCTCATCCTTACTAGATGATAGTAGGAAGCGCCTCCAAAGCCTCCCTCCCAAAATTATCATGGAGGGAAACCACCTTACCAACATACAAGGAATTGCAAGAGGAGGAAATCAACAACAAGAATCTCATCTTGGGGGTCTGATGCGAGCTCCTCATCTCTATCTTGATTTCGTGGTGGGATTGCATCTATTCACGATATTTGTTCCTCTTTCTTCAATGCATCTTGGAATAACATCTTTTGTTTCAAAATTGATATAATGTCCTACAAAGATACATTAGCAGGTGCCTTCTTCAATTTTTCAACCACGTTGAGCATTTTCACTGGCAGGACCTTGGGTTTGAATGGTGGTATCTCTTTCATCTTTTGGAGAGGCTAGTCCAGCATGGATGGACTTGGTGCTTTGTCCACCTCCTTTTTTGGCAATGGTGGAGCTTGCAACTATTGAGTGGGTCAAACCTATGAGGCTTGATCCACTTGTGGTTACATTCTTTGTGGATATGGTCATTGTGGATCTTGTTGCATGTATTCTCCAGTGAGCCTTCTTTTGGACCTTGTGTCATACTCTAATTCCACCTGTGGGGCACTAGTCGTCAGAGTATTTTTTGAAAATATTGCATCTTCTTCTACCATCCAAGGGAAGAGCACTTGGTCTAGTGCAATATCCAACTCTTGCTCTAAGGATATCCCTCATGTTTGTGCTTTGAAGTGGGCATTCTCCATTTTGGGAGACTGATATTCTTCCATGCTTGAAAATATGCCTTGGCCTCCTTGCTCCGCTATCTTCTGCTAAATATTTCTCCTTTGACAATTTTGGGGCACATGGCTATCATTACACAAGAAGCACCACACGTTCTCATCTTCTGCTAGATTGTTTTGGCATGGGACCAAATATTTGCTCAAACTGTTCTTGACAATCTAAAGCGGCATGGTGACTAGGACTATCTGGTTTGTGAGCATTGGTTGTTGACTTCCTCCTCTCGAAATTCCTTGATATGCATTTTATTGATAAGATGGCCTTCCTCCTTGATAGGTCTATGTGGGAGGCTTTGGAGGTGCTACTTGCTATCATGAAATGAGGACTATCTCATTCACAAAGGGCCATATGAGGTTCTTCATATCATTGGCATTTGCTGCTAATGAGGAAGAGCCTAACACACTTGGTTGTCCTCCTAGGTATACGTACAAGAGGCGCTAGGAGTTACTTCTTCTTGGGGGCCACCAAAGATTTTTGCAAAAATGGGCATTGACAGACGTGGTGGAAGCTTCTTGGCATCGATCAGACTATTTTCTACACACACAGCCAAATCATATGCATTGGGCAAGGTATCTCCTCCCATAGACTGCACCATGACCACGATGTCTGAATTGAAAGCTTTTAGATAAAACATGAAATCCATAGCAGTCAGAGGCCTGACAGTCACAGGAATCCTTTTCCAAGTTTTGTGAAACCTATTGTTAAAGTCGCTCATGGCCTCTTGTGGGTCCTTCTTGATGGTGATTAATTGTTGTAGCAAAGAGGAGCTGTCTCCCTTTTTTGAGAAGCACTCGAACAACTTCTCTCCAAGTTGATCCCAAGAGTGGATAGAACCAAAATCCAAAGACATGTACCATTCCTAAGCCTTTCCTTTGAAAGATGTAGCCATAAACCTGAGAGAAAAATTCTCTTCCACGACATTATGTACTCTACATACCTCTGCTATATCTTGGAGATGTTCAGAAGGGGTCTTAAAATCCTCCTTGGAAAACTTTAGGATTTCCTTGAGAGCATTGGCGAGTATGGAAGTCCATACATTTGGGGGTGTAGGTGGTTGTAGCGGGCTACTGCTATCCTAGGTTACAAAATTTCTAGGAGTGGGGACACCTATATGAGCCATTGTAAAAAATATTCCTATGGATAGGGTATATGGGTATTCTTATTTTGAAGGTTCGACCTCTTGGCAGAGTAGATAAGGCTTTGGATTGTGGGCTAACACTTCTTACCCAGTTGCTTCTTACAAGTGATATGAAACCTTTAAGTCTTCTCCTCCTAGGCGCCAAGGAAGGTAATTGAGAGTACTAGAAATGGCCTCTGGAAGATGCTCTTGTTTGAACTCTAAGTATGAAATTTCCAACCTCTTTTCTTGGTCTGATTCAAGAAATATTTCTAACTTCTAATCAAACATTTGAAAAAAATTCGGTCCCAAGGGGCATGCCAGAAAAAGAACTGTTGCTCATTAAAGCTTGCACCTCTCCAAACAACCTTATGGGAAATTCAACAAGTGGGGAACCAATTTATGCCTTACTGATGACCTCTGAGATTTTTAAAGAAAGCTAGCTCTTCTTTGTGTTTGGGGGAAAAGGGGTAGAAGGAAATGGAATTAAAACATAAAGATGGCAATGCATCAATGCTTTTACAAAATTTCAAAACTTAGCTATTTCTTACAACTGATATCATAGACTCAGAATTCCACAGACCCTTCATTGTTGGGAAGAGAACGAGCAACAAAGGCTAATTAAAGCACAATACAGTCTTTCAAATCTCCTTGTGAGAAGCATCCATTAAGGTTCGATCATAAATAAGAAAAACCCTAAAAATATATAGGAATATTCAGAATTTTATAGAATCCTTCCTCCTTTACAACAAAATATGAAAAATGGCACACCTTTTACAAAAAATGAAAGAGTATCATAGGCATAATCCAATTTCTGAAAGATAGCATTAAACATAGAAGCTAACAACATGTAAATTAGTTATATGAACTATCAACACAAAACTTTTAACACAATGTTTTCAATATGGGAGAAATATGAAAAAGAAATCTGACAAAGGCCATGGAATGCACAATCTTAAATATTTCTCCCAAATAGATCAAACTTTTGGGTATGTGCAGGATCATGATGGGCCAAAAAGTGGCAATATGATGGGTATGTGGCTGACGACTTTCTTTTTACCCAAAATTGATGAAATGAAAAGAGTTTTAAAGGAGATTCTCAGATTTCCACCAATATAAATTATTCTTTACTTTGAATTTAATAAGTAATTATTATTCTTTTTCTATTCAAATTACGACTAAAGTCCTAATTGATAGACTGATTTAAAAACATCTATAGCTTTCAAATGATATCACATTCTTTGAATCCAAAACATGTGTCACATTCAATGTTTTGCATACTATAGGATTAAAAAAAGAAAAATTGAATTTCATGAAGTTTTGACCAAGTTAAGGTGGTCAGACATACGAGTTTTTTTATATTTTTTAAAAGTTGTAATAAAAAATTCATAATTAATTATTTACTTGGAAAAAATTACAAAAAATATGCATCACATCGAGATATGAGTCCTCTACTTATATCTAAAATCTTATAAAAATATTATCATTTTATTGTGGTTAGGGTGTTGGACACCTATTTTTTCGAAATTTAAGTACTATTGCATTGAAATTTCAAATTTTCACCAAATAGATTTTTTTAAAACCTAGTAGTTTAGAAACTACATTCAATTTTCTACAGATTCTATTCTTACATATTTTTAAAATAATATAGATAACTTATTCAAATTTTTACGTCAAGTTACCTAACTCTGATTTTTCTTTTTTTTTAACCACTTAAGGGCCTATTTTTTCCATGATCCTGCACATACCCTTTTATGATATATAAACTAAAAACAGAGGTCAAATTCCAATCCAATGATAGTCTAAATTAAATATAACATGCCAAAGAGAATAAGCAGTATTCTATAAAGACCCTCCTACTTCTAAGAAAATAGAACTCTCTAAAACAATATATATATTATTCGAAAAGGTTTTTCAAAGAAAACTTCAAAACTTTTTACTCACTGTTGCCAACCCCTATTTATAGCCAAAAGAAGAGGACACCACTGCCAAAAAGCCAAAAGAAGAAACTGCCAGATGCTTAAATTTGATAGCTCGCAATCCGATCTTAGATCTTGATTAGATCACAAAAATATTTGCTCATTAAGTCTCAACTACTTCATTAATGGTTTCAGATCTTTTAATGAAGATATATTGTTAGAAGACAATCAGATTTTAACATGACCTAGAAAAATCTGTCTGATCAATTATGGAGATTGATGATGTTGACTCAAAGGTTCCATCCTAAAAGTAAGAAATTTGTTGCACTTCCCAACGAAACTCTTCCCAAAAAGATCTTTCCATAGAAGATATAGACTGCCTGACAAAAATAGATGACTTGTCAAGTGAGCAGGAGATTTCAGAGTTTGTGAGAGTTGTTTTGACAAAAATCCCCGCCAAGCTGACATATGTCCTTGTTCACGCCTGAAAGGAAAATGATATATATATATAAAGCCACACAACCACCACATGGTGCATTGCACATCTTTATGTGAAAGCAGTCTTCATCCTTTGGGTGCAAATCCATCTCGAAGCAGAAAGGAAATAAGGGTCAAAAACTAAAAATCTTCAAAGGAAAAAATTGCTTTACAGTTTTGGCGACTCACAAGGGGCCTTTGCTTGTGGAGGCACGATCCTAGATCTCTGGAAAATCCTGGAGTTTGAGTAAAGCAACATGTTGGGTCTCCCAATCTACATCAGTGGGCTGGATGAGGGTGCATAAAACCTCGTATGCTTGATCCAACTCAAGGACTTCTTTAAAAGAAATTCCTCCAAACCTTGATGAGACAACTCTGATGTAGTAGTATAGTCAAGAAAGGGAAATGATATCCTTCTTGATCTCCTTGACAGTGGGTGATGAGCTTAAACCCTATAGAGTTGTGGAGGTCTAAATTTTGAGCCTAATTACATCTGTGATCTACTCGATTGTTAACACTCCTCCATTCGATGAGAAAAGGGTGGGTAATCCTATCTAAAGCAGAACATTATACTCTTCCATGATCTTGCCGACCTCCTTATTCAATGCTACCTAGAAGTTTTTTCCATTTGATGTGACCCTATGGAAGATGATGAATTCGTTTGCTTTCCTCGCAGTTGCGCTACGGTCAAGAATTTCGGCATGCCTTAAAGCTTCCTCAGTTGCTTTACATAATTTTGTGACCAAGATCTTTGATTCTTTAGCCCGTGGGGTGAATATATGGAGAATTTGGTCGACCCCCGGGCCAAGTTTATCATTTAATTCCCGAGTGTACCTTAAAAACTACAAGGCTAGCTTCAAAGATGCAATTGCAACTATGATTCTCTCCCAATGAGTAGATATTAGCGTTTTTAGTATCAAAAGGATCTTGGATCCTTGCGCCGTGATCAGTTCTTGTTGGAATTCAAACTCTCTTGCCTTCATGCTTTCTTTCAATTGATTCTTCTCGTAGAAGGAATTTGTAAGCTCAGAGCATAGCCTCCCAATCTCTTCATCGCGAGTCTGCAAAATAGACTCAATATAGAGAAAGAGATTTGTGTTCCCCATCTTCCATATGCCTTGGTTGATTATCTATTCCCTTTCATCTTTTCTTTTGAAGGTGGCTATGAAAAAACCTTTGGGAAGGAATTGTATTGCTAGATTTGACATCTATTTTTCTACCACCTAATACAAAATGCTTTATTTAGATGGCTAAACACTTATAAACCTCTCAAATATTGCACACTCTATTAGCCTATTCTTGATGCTTCTTATAATTTCACCTTTGAAGTATATCTTGAATTTTAGTTGTTCCTTACCATCAATTGTTGTCTTATACATCATTCTGGTCTCTCATCTTTATTAAATTTTATCTCTACTTTAAAAAATAAGCCATTTTTATAAATCAAATATAATATATATAATTATTGATAAAATAAAATACACACATCAGTTTTTATATTTATATGTTTTATTTTATATTTAATTATTTTGATTATATATATTTCAAAATATGTCAAATTATATTTAGATTTTTATGTACATAATCATGACAAAAACTCTATACCTTATTTACATTATAAAATGCCTCTTAACATAATTATAATATTTTATTTTAACTAACATCTAACTTTTAACAAATAATTATAAATATTTATAATTTAATTAAATAATATATCTTTTTTTACCAACAATTTATTAAAATAAACTATTTTCAATAAAAATGTCAATTTAACCTCAATTCTATATAAATATCCTTGATGTGTAATTTGGAACTACAAAAAATATTATTATGTATGTTAAGTTTGAAAGATCAAGCTAAACGAAATTAAAGAAAATCCAAAAGTACAATTTGTCTCTAATCACTTTAGAATATATTCTACCATATTCTTCTATTAGAAGTAAAAGTAAAACTGTTCTACATTCTATGAATATTCATGTCCAATCTAAATTTAGGTAGACTTCTCTACCAAATGGAAGTTGGTAAAACGGTTGTAATAAAAGGTGACTAGTATTTTCATTAAGATGTGTTACTAATATATTGGATTACCTCATATAAACCAAAGAGGTTGAGAGCTTTTAAAAAGATAAATTTTAAAATAAATAATATTAGAAAAATCATCCCTAAAATGGTATATCCCACACACATGCTTCTTATCCTTAAAAACGAATTCCTTGATGGTTATAGTAAGAACATAAACTATACATAAAATGGAGGGTGAACAAATCATTTTCAAGGTGTGTAATTTTAGTAAAATGATATGAAGCTCATTTATATAAATATTTAAAATTATAAATTGAATAAAAGGAATGTCAAAATTAATATAATGACATAAAGTTTGGGGAATTTATTATGAAGTTTAATGATTATAGAATTAGTTTTTAATTAAAATAAATATATTTTATGGTAATAAACATGTAAATAAGGATTGTCAATTGACGATAAAATAGAAGATATTTTTTTAAGAAGGATCAAGGTCAAGTGGATCAATGAGAGTTAGAAATGACAATGAAAGGAAGAGGACAATTATAGGATTCTCAAAACTAGTGTGCCAAAGATCATATATCTCTTATCATAGGTAAAGAATAAGATGATAGATGCCAATAAAAGAGAGAATCCAAGTATTATTTTGATCCAACCCTGAGAAAATTAATTCCTTGACAAGAGTAAGAGATGTAAATACACAAGAGGCAAGTAGTTTGTTGGTTTGTTTTTAAATCTCAACCGATTCTTGAAACTAAATAAAGAATTTATAATTCTTATGCTCAAAGGTTTCAAGAGGTTGGCCAATGAATAGGAGATTGATTTTACAAATTTCTCTACACTTTAAGTTCTACAAAACCTAGGAGGGTGATCCTTAATAATGTTAGATGGATTCACACTTTATTTATACCAAGATATTGTTTAAACAAAAATATTCACATGAAATGTGTCAATAATTACAAATATAACATACCTAATTGGCTAGATTCTTGGAAGCTATTGATTTACTCACTTTGAGAACATGAAATAACTTTAAGAAATAAATTAAAACATAAATAGAAAATTGATTTGAAACATATTGACCATGGACATGTAACTAGTATCCATACTTAGACTGGTGACTTAAACCTAGGTTATATAGTCGAAGAGAAATGCAATTATATTTTAAACAACTTAAAACAAATTTTGTGAAAGCTCATTTATCATTGCCTTACAATGATTTTCTTTATAACTTACAACCAATTCTACTTAGCAATCCTTGAATATGTTAGAACTCTTAGCATTCTAGATACAACAATTTAATTTATTACTTGAATAGAAGCTATATGAGAAAAATTCAATTGCAAAAATGGAAATGATGAACAAAAAATGATCCTTGATCAATTTTATTCATAAGAGTAATAACATATACATTTGGAGACAATTGATTGTGAAATCATCACAATGTCTTCATATATTTTAAATTTGTATTGATGTACAAAAATGACAATTAAATCTACATTTCTTCCCTGGAAGACCTAGACTATATAGTTACAAACCTAAAACAAAATTCTTTTGTTTACAAAAATCCTAGATCCTTACAAAAATGGCTTGAAATTCCTTTTTATAGAAACAAGGGAGAAACAAGCTTAAAGCCATGGACAAATGTCATATTATTTTAATTTGACAACCTTGTCCTTAGGATCAAACAAAAACAAAGGAAAAAACAATTGTAGAGACTGTTGAAGGAGATATTCCTTGACTTTGCAATGATGAGGCAAAATTAAAAAGGTGCATGGTCATTTCGTTGAGCTTCTCCATCCACATTGAGAACAAACCTTCTAGAAAAACAGTGTAGATGATGGCGACTGCATCATAAGACCATCATTTCTTTGATTTAATGAGCTGAAGATAAACTAAAAAGGACCAATGGCATTTGATTGGTAAAGGGAAGCTTCTTGTCAAGAACTAGAGACAACAACAATCATAGAGATCAAGTCTAAATTTGTGTAAAGTGATTGAAAGTGACAAACCATCTATTTTTTAAATTCAAAATCTTTGTTTGAATCCATCAAAAACATAAAAACATTAACAAATCATTTTAATATAAGTAATAACACTTCCCAAACATTAAAATCTAATTAAATATCACATATAATTTTATTTTATTTTATATTTAATAATCATCACCTCTAAATCTATTATTTAAATCAATTAATACTTAACTATATATACTTATTTAATTAAAATAAACTTATTCAATGTGAGGTATTTAAACGAGTACAATAATGCTATGAATCATTTCATTTGAGAAAGAAAACATATTTTCCATGCCATGAGTATTTTATTTAAAGATGAATTAAATTTTGAAAAAGAGGAAAGGTGATGTATCCACCCACCCACCATGGAAGATGGATCTAAAAGAAGAGCAATAATGTATAAGTATTCAAAGAAATGATTTAAAATGTCCAAGGAGGGCTAACGTGTTGGTTATACTCACTTAAAAAAATATATGTGAATTAGATTGAACACTCAAAAGTGATATGAAAACCAAGTTTATAGTTACATAAGTGTTCTTGGACAATGAATTGACTTTGCTTGATAAATTAAATACATGATTTGGAGTTTTCACCTATGCCATCATGTAGAATGTGTTAATATATGTACTTTCATCATTTAAATGTTGTGGGAGTTGTTCGTTTTCTTATTGAATAGAAGGTAAGATATAATAATAATCAAAGTTCAAGTGTCAATTGACTAGTGGTTATAACTGAACAAAGGACAAGATATTATTTAATGGGAACATTAGAGACAACCATAACCACCACTCAAACTGCCAAGTAATCAAAATGGTGATAGCTGAGCAATGATTTGATTGATAATATGTTGGTAATTGTTTCTATTGATCAATCCTTTATTATATTTGCATTAACAAGTTGTACTCTTTAGTAATATCTTTTAGTTTTTTGGACAAATTTTCTTCACTCTTTTAAACATTTTGGATTTTAAAACTTGTTTAGTTAGATTTGAGTTTGTTTCAAGAGTTTCCAACCATAATTTATTTATTCTTAAAATAAGTATATTGATCTTTATATATGTTAAATTATTAACAAGTTGTGCTCTTTAGTAATATCTTTTAGGTTTTTGGACAAATTTTCTTCACCTTTTTAAACACTTTGGATTGTTAAAACTTGTTTAGTTACATTTGAGTTTGTTTGAAGAGTTTCCAACCAAAATGTCAATTATTAAGGATATATAATTTATTTATTCTTAAAATAAGTATAGTGATCTTTATATATGTTTAATTATAGTTTGTTTTCAAGTTTTAAATTTAGTGTTTTTAGAAGGGAGGGATGTTCTTAGGATAAAGATACAATCAAAGGTTACAAGTGTTGATGGGTAGAGATTGATTAGATAAAGTGGAAGTTGTTGTCATTGAAGAGTTTATAATGAAGAAGTATCCACAGTAAGAGTTATGCTTAATTAAAAAAATTATGTAGGTGTGGTCTACAAGGCCACTCCTTTTTTATCTATAATAAAAAATCTTACAAAAAAAATTGTTCCTACTTGAACACGCAAGAAAAGCAGAATTTTCAAGGGTTAAACACCAATCCTACTTAATATAATTTGTTGCACCTGCATTTTCTTCGCTTTTTTCTCCTTAACCTTGATCTATGTAGTGCCATTCATATAAGGAAGATTATATCACTTATCATGGTTCTAGTTGTTGCAAGGTGTGTGTCCTTGGTCTTCTTATGTTGTGCAGTGCAGCGCTCGGGTTCATGACATGGCTTAACCATCTCTCGTGGATTCATTAGTTATAATGGTTGTATAGGGTATTAACAAGTCGGTCTTTTGGTGCAACGTCAACCATCTGTGCAAAAATTGGTATCAAAGCCTGTGTCATGAGTTCCAAACTCCCGCTTGCACTTGGGGGGTGGATTGTTGCAAGGTGTGTGCCCTTGGTCTCCTTGTGTTGTACGACGTAGTGCTCAAGCTTGTGACATGGCTTAACCACCTCCCATGGATTCATTAACTTTGGCAGTTGTATCAGGCATTAACAGGTTGATCTTTTGGTGCAACAATAACCATCTGTGCAAAATCTTCTCTTTCTCTCCACTACTAGAACACTCTTCTACAATCTTCTCAACTTTCAGAGGAGATATAGTGTTTTTTTCCTTTTGAGCTTCAATCTTCTTCGAGAATCCTTTCTCATTTTCTTTGCTTTGCTCAGTAGATATCTCCACATTTGGAGGGGTGTTATTTGTCAACCTATCTTCTTGCTCATGTTGGTCATTGACTAGCTCATTGCTTTCTAGGAGGGATGTGTCTTGCTACAATTGACCTTCATCACCCGAAGAGGCTCCCAATTCTTTAAGAAGATTTTCAACTATTTGTAATGTTTCTCTCCTTAGCTTCTCTATATCAACCTTGACTTTTCCCATAAGAGTGTTTGTTCTTTTCTTTTTCTTGAATTCTTGGTCATACAATTGAGACAACTTAGCTCTTTCCTCATGAGTTAATGAGGAACCAATCTTCCCTAGGGTAAAAATTTTCATTTGTTCATCTTATACAATTGCCTCCTATCTTTTTGCACTCAATACACCTTTTAGATCATCTGGTAACTGATCCTTTATCTTACTTAGGCCAACATTAAATGTCACCATGTATTTGATAATGACCTCTTCAATTGTTTCCTTATCTGCATCATTGGCATTTGGATACATTTCAGTTGTATCCTTCAGAATTCCAAACTCTACTATAGCACTAAATAGTGCATCAAACTTCATGGGACTATGCTCACAAATCAAAGGGGTATCCTCTTTCTCTTTTCCCTTTTCTGTACCAGTCTCTTCCTAAGAGACTTTTGATTTCCTTTTTCGGACCAATTGATGTTCTTTCTCTTCCTCTTCTTGTTCTTCTGGATTGATATACCTAACTCTTGTTGCTTTTCCTTTCTTTCTTCTCTTTGGAGCCTTTTTTCACTCAAGTAGGTTGGATGTGTCTATCTTCTAACAACCACCTATTAGTTTTGTTCTTGAGGACTTTGTAATAGTAGGTGTGGAGGATGAGGTCTTTTTTGACCTTATTCTCAGTGAAGTATGTAAAGGAGCGGATGTACCTTTAGATTTCTCTGCAGGGTCCGTAGGGGTACCAAACTCCTTTTCCAACTCAACTTTCATCTTTTCAACCTTTTCTTCAATATCCTTCTTTTTCTTTCTAGGTTTTCTTTACTTGATTTCTCTTCATAAATACCAAACCTTCCAACTGTTGTATCTTTAGGTTTTCTTAATACAATCTCTATAATCCTAATGCATTCAAACTCATCTACCTCATAACGTAGCATTGGAACTCAAACATTTCTAGGTTCAATTGCTTCCATGTAGCAGTAATCTCTGCTAACCATAAATGTTAATTCATTATTATACTTGTCCGCAAATTTACTTGGAATCCTTTCTCTCTCTTACATATGAGCTTGAAAAGGTTTAAAGAATCCCCACCCCACAACATTGAATCACAAGACTCTTTACCAAGAAATCTCTTCAAATGATCTCTAATTTAAACAGCTACAAGAATATTATCTTTTCAAACAACATTCTTCACTCTAGGTAACTCATTGAGAAAGTAGAACATTAAGAAAATGATAAGAGTACCATACCAGAAAGGGTATTTTGACTCCTTAGTCTTTTGAAAATTTTCCAACAACTGTAATCATAGGAGCTCACAAAGATCAAAGTCTTTTCCTTCTTGCATCATTTGATAAGTCGTGTGAATCACAGTGGCAATGACAAAATTCTCTCTATTTGTGTAGAATATCTTGTAACCAATCATCATTGTAGCATATTTGACCGTTGAATCTTCAATGTAGTCCATTGTTAGGGAACACTTGTCAAACTTGGATCTGGTAAGTTTCATCACCACTTCATTATTTATTGCCTTCAATGCCGAGACAAGTCCTATGGGGCTCAAAATGGTAACAACCCTAATTGTCTCTTTGTTTATCATATGTGGCATGTCCAACCACATGAATTTATCATGAATCCTATTTAGAACATACTTCACCCACTCATTATTATAGCAGAAATTAGGAAAAAAATTCCACACATGCAATTTTTTCTCCATCAAACTGGCATATTCTAGTTTCAACTCGAAAACACCTCTAGTTAGCACTTTTTCCCTAAACTTTGCTAGTAGGTAAAAGTACAAAGTTGTGTCACACTTTATAAAGGAAACGACCAACACTGATCCAACTTTTAAACTTGAATCACTAAAAAGTGGCATATATGTTTTGAATTTTGAAATGAGCTAAATTAGTAAAATGTGTATTTTTTTAGTATGTTTTATGTTTGTATTTTCTTAAAAAAGTTTAAAAAATATTTTAAACTTGTTTTAATAGATTAACACTATAATTTAGGTGTTGGTAAAATTCTGAAAAATGAAGCTACATGAGACATCAAATTTATTATAGTAATTTTTTTTCAATTTTTTTGTGCGTATTTATAACTTGAAACTTAAGTGTGGATATATTTTTTCCAATTATGATAAATATGTATTTTTAAATAAATAATAAAATTTGTGTGTATTAAAAAACAACATTTCCATTTGACGTCAAGTTTCATATTAAATATCTATCTAAAATAGAAAAAAAATAATAACATCGTGATATAGATAGTTTTATCTAGTGCATCATATTTTTTCCATTTTTTTTAATAAGTTTAAGTATATTTCCTTGGGATGGTAATCAACCTAATATTTTGTGTTGATAACCTACTTTTAGCAAAAAAAAAATATAAAATATAAATAATAATTAAACTATTAAAATGGATATACTTTTGAAAACTACACTTATTGATCTACAAAATGGTATTTTTATATTTAAAAAAAAATGTTATTTACATGAGTAGGATTTATTGAAACATCAAGTTTTTCAAATAATTTTATTTTTTGGTAAATTGGCCTCAAACTGGTGCTCCATATATTTTTAGCCAATAATTTTAGTTGAAAAAGTTGTGGAAGTATCTAACTTAGCTAGAATGAATCTTACTAGAACATATGTTTGACCAAAATTGATTTTTAGTTAGAAATACTTAAATTCAGTTGTGCTAATAAGATGGCTGAAAGTGTGACAGAAATTTGTGCTTTTACTCTAGTTTCAAGTGGTCATATTCATCCATCTTCAAATAAATGCAAATTCACACTTTTGTGTGTAGCACATTTGAAGGAACACTAGAGAATGCCCCTTCTTTATCCATTTCCATTGATTTATATGGATGCTTCTTAAATTTAGGACTCGGCCTCTCAAGCACATCAATAACCTAAGGAATAAACATTATGAACTTCTCTAAGCTAGGGTTTGCAAGAAATTGTAAATACCTCATGGAGATTTTTGATAGGGTTTCATTCAACACTTCAAATCTCATTTTCTATGCTCTCCTCTTCAAATGCTTGAACACAAGTTCCTTTTAGAATGTGCAAAATGAAATATAAACACTTTATCTTTGACCTAAAGTGTGCATTAAATGCAATATCAAAAAGTTAGGTCAAGTACTATCAAGTCTTCATTGTTTCATCACAGTCACTTCCAAACATTCCACAAATCTCAACACTAAGAGATTTCTCATTGGAGAATTCGCCAATGGATCAAATAAATCAACCTTTACATGCACTAGTATGTTGAAGATATCAGCATCTCATCTTTGGAAGGGGTTTAGAATATTTTTTGTTAAAACTTCCCCTAAGACAAATTATTTTTATCTAGTTTCCAGAGGAAATATCTACACTAGAATTTTGCACAAACTCATTCTTCATATCATTCTCTTCCTTTTTCTTCTAGATCTTCTCCGTCTCCTTCTTTACCTCAACCGAATCAATATTTTTTTTGGAACAAAGGGTTTCACAATCTTTCCTCTACAAAACTTAGCTATGTGTCCTAGTTTTTTACATTTATAGAATATGATACCTTGTTGTGGAAAAAACTTGCTTCTTGCCATTCTATATTTGCATTTAGAAGCCTTATGTCCAAACCCATTACATGGGTAACTATAACCAAGGAATGATTAAGGCATCATATAATTATTGTAACCATTCATCATCTATCTTCTGCATTCACTAACCTTATGACCAAATATGCTACATGCATAGCATTGACTGCAAAATGATTGAAATTTTTTATTTATCCTACTTCTACATTCTATAGCTCTATGTTTAAATTTATTTCAATAATAATAGTAACCATCAAAAAATGGGTACCTTTGTGCAGCTAGTTGCCTAATAAGAGGTCTCTTGAAATCTTCCTTCTAGTTTCATAAATGTTTGATATTTATCTTCTTATCTCTAGTCTTCCTTTGTTCATTATTTTCCTTTTCAATATTGTTTGGAGTCTGATTTTCCTTTGAGATTTCTCCCTTTTTAAACCATAATCCTTCTTTGTCCTTAGCGACCTTTTGACTAGAAAACATATCATCAAGCAAGGTGGAGCTCTTGAATTTTTCTTCTTGACTCTTTTCTTTCTCTAGATCTTACCTCAAAGACAAACTTCTTCTTCAAGATTTGAGAATTTTGTAGTCTTTTCTTTCAATTTGGCTTTCAAGCAATCTTCAACTCTTTTTCCTTCTTCAACTTGCACTTTCAAGTTAGTGATTGTCTCATTTGATTGTTTAAGTTGCTCATTTGTCTCCTTGAGTTTCTCTTTAACTTTCATGACTTGATTCCTTAGCTTCTTGATACATTCATATGCTTCCTTAAGATTTTCTTTCAAATCTCTATTTTTTACATTTTGCTTTATCTAGGTCATCAAGAGTAGATTTGAGCTCTCCTTCCATATCAACTTCACATTCTTCTTTAGTAAATGCTTCCATAATAATTTATTTCAAAGGGATAGTATACCTCCTATTTTTCATGTTTTCAACCTCCAAGATATACCTTAATTGTTAGGAAAATTGAAGGAACCTTGCTCTGATACCAATTTTTGAACATCTGGAATACTAAAAGGGGGGTGAATTAGTATTTCTTGAAATTCATTAACTTAAAAGTGCATTAAAAAGCATCTCATTAAACTTGTAGAAAAAGGAAAGGAATAATTAAAGCATGTACCACAATACTCAACACAAGAACATAAAATTTACATGTAAAACCATTGAAAGGGAAAAACCATGGTGAGGATTAGCTCACAATATATCATAATTGGTTACAATAGATTATAGAAGGCTCACTACCTGAGGGGCTTATTTCCCAAAGGACTTATTGTCTAGAAAATGGGAGGACTCACTGCCTGAAGAAGATCACTTCTTCAAGAATTACAAAATACTTACAAAAGGATGGCTCACTACCATAATTTGAACTACTTATAATGCATCTACTATATGCTGAAGATACAATTCCAATTAGGCTAAAAAACTAACCTAGCACACTTCATTCCTCACTATCACAAGATCACCAATATCACATTTCGTACTTCACTACACACCTCACATATCTTCTCTTACTACACAAACTAAATTGACCTTCTACATATATGTATATATTCCACAAACAACCATATCATCAATTAGGTTGGCCTAATTAGATGAAACATGTGACACCATAACTTCTTGGCTCAAAATTCCATCATACATACCTTGCAAAAGTAACCAAGGAATGTTCTTCACCAAAATAGGTTGACATGACCTATAGATGCTCCTATGATTATGCTCCATACACAATTTAGTTTTGCACGACCCCAAAACCCTTAGGTCGGCACCACACAACCAAACTGGTGAAGCAACAACTAAATGAACCAACTGATCATCCCAAAACTTGATACGCAAACCACCAAACCACTTGAAACTTGGAGTGCACACACATCTCACATCTTCAAGCACTTCCTAAATTCCAAATAGCATAAAGATCATCTGCAATGGAATGTGGAGCATTCCAACATGAACTAGGAGCTACAATTGTAACTATGTCTTTGCTTAGTCCAAGAATATTTCATCAATATATTTTGTTACGAAAGACATAAAACCTTAAATTTTTTGATATTGAATCCTTCAATATGTACCATTATCACCTCAAAACTACATGACAATATATTGCAGTGTGGAGCAATGCGGGGCATAAAACTAATTCTCTATTACATCACTATCTTAATCTGGGACTTAGCCAATTTCCCAAAAACACTTGGTTTGCTCTAGAATATATATATACTAATATACCATCGCTTCTACAATGGGTTGACATCAATGAAAACACCATACATTATCATTCTCATGTTGCCAATACCTATTCCCCCATGTGACTTTCAAGGGAATCAGGGACCCTTTCTAAACATGTCATTTTAACAATCATGAAAATCCACATACCAACAATAACAATTTTAAAGAAACCTTAAAATGACAATTTTTAATAATGAATGAGATTAATTAAATCCACAAAATAAAATTTATAAAAGGAAATAATGGTCAAATTTTTACACCAAAGAAACATCTCAAATTTAAATAAATAATACAAATTAAACAATATTTCACCAAAAAGGTCACTTCAAATCTAACTAAGTAGCTCAAAGTGAGAAAATTTAATACGACCAACTAACAACTAAAATTTCATAATTAAGTAAATAAATAAATAATATACCAATATCATATTAATTTAAATTGCATGACCACAGCGTGGCTTCAACAAGCCACCAAAGGGGAAAAGGGGAATTGTGTTCTCAACCTCATGAAATATCACTTAAAAATAACCTCACATAGAACAACCCCATTCCCTTAATAACCCAAGACATGCTCTAGAACCATTGTTAAATACTTATTGTTTGAAGAGCCACATACGTAAAAATATCTATAGACTTCTAGTGAAAAGACACAAGCTTTAGCAAAAGGTGAACCATGCTTATCAAGTTGGCTATAAGCAAACATAATAAAACCCATCTTTCCAAATGATATAGAGGATTTCTACCCTGAAAACATGCCAAATCTAGTTATACTTGTAGGGAATGCAAGGAAAATCCCCCAAAAGAAACTTCAAGAGCTCTTGGAGCACTGGGGGAACACCCCTGCATTGTTGATCATGTCCTGCCTTCTCCAGTCTTCTCTCAAGGTCACTCACTCTCTTTAGGCTACTATCAAGGCACATGTGGCTTCACCTGAGACTCTCAAGTGGCTTGTTCCCATTCCCCCACCCAAACTCAATGTTGTAATAATTCATAGTCTCATAAGTGTTCACCTTCCTCTCATCCTCGAGCTACTATTGTGATGGAGCAGCAAGGGAATCACCTCTCCACTACTTCAAACTCACATAAAAGCTACAGCAAAGATATTGAAAGAACCGGAGAATTTTATGCTAGAAATTGACAACAAAATTTTCATTGAAATTTCCAGGTGATACAAACTTGTTTCAAGTTTCATTTTTTGATATTAAGCTCTATTATTACATGAAAAGTATAGTCATACGACTGATATAAACCCCAAAAAAATCATTTCTAAAACCTGCAAACAAACACCTACAACATTCTTCCTTCAAACTGAAAACTTACAAACAACAATCCTCCAACAATTTTCAACAAATCACTGCCAAATGAACCTCTAATCTTCAAACTTGAAACTATAGAAAATTAGCTTCAAAACCTAAAAATATACATTCAAATACCTGAAACACATTAATATGCAGCTCTCAAATCAATTTCCATGCCCAAGGCTAGCACTCAAAAATTTGCAAACACCACTATGCATCATTGCAACAACAATGCATCTACAGAGACTCTACAACCTTTGAACCTCAATTCTTTTGCTGATGTTCAATCATCATTAGACCTGAAATAAAACATTTGCAATTGAAATATTCATCACATACTATACCTTCTTGATTCACTCCTTCCCAAATCCTTGCAGAAATCAACTTCTATCCCAATTTTTGTTGAGTGACTAACTCCAAAAATTGTCAAATCTTCCCTTTTATGCTAAATATTCATTATTTTTGTTGTAGCTTCTATTTCCAACATCCCAATATTAATATTATAACATTATCCAACATAAATTAATAATTTACAACATTTAAAACTTCCTCAATTCCACTTTCCTTCATTTTTCCAAGTTTAGAAGGCAACTTGGTATGGAGCTCCTAGAAAATAGGGATCCTTTAAGAAATGTAACTACCACTCAACTTGGGCACCAATATATTTTTGCAATATTTTTAGGATCATTAAATTAGTAATCAATAATTATAACTCCCAAAATCCAATACCCTCTTTTTCCTTTTAATATTTTTCAATGAATGATGAGGACTGGATTGCCACCTAGACTAGGCAATTTGGCAGTTTTACAAAATATAAGGCCATTATTTATTTTAAATATTGTTGGCCTATTTATTACATTTATTTATCAAATTCTACCTAATCAACCTTAAGGAAAATAAAAATTTAAAATAAATTGGATGAAAAAATATTTTTGGTGATGTTGATCGCCTGTGGACCTGGATACTCCTGCATCATATGGGGTGTCATTAGGGAGGGTCTTCTGGTGTTGATGCCTCTAGATGGCCCTCTGGAAGAGCTCCTATTTAGCTACTTGTTGACTCTTATAAGTGGCTCCTACCTTTGGATCTAGTGATCTCTTCCACTCAACAAGAAGATAAAGACAAGGATGATAACTAATGGGATCATCTTGACATCACTTTGAACCCTTCTAATGTATGGGGTAGGTCGGATGACAAGGACCCTCCTCCCTTTGTTGGCACTTCTCTCACTACTTAAGAGGACTTGTTTATCATTTTTCTATTTCTAGGCTGAGGTCATGTGAATTTTGGGGGTGTGCCTTCTTACCACCCACCTTTTTTGTTAATATGTGTATTTATATCTTTAATTAATAAAAATTGGCACTTATTCATAAAAAAAAAAAGACAAGCTAGAAGCAACATCTAAACTCATTCCAATGTAAATTATCAAGTGTTTGAACCTATAATTGGTAATAAGATCTTATAATAGCATATTAGGGACCATCCATGATCTATGAAGCATAATTAACAAGGATTAGGTTGCACCATAAACCAACCAAAGAGGTTTTGTATGAGGGGGATTCAATCAAGGAAAATTTATATAGGGATCTATACCCTCTTGATGAAGACCCCTTCTATTTTGACAACTAGATACACTAACATGCTCTCAATCTAGTGTGAGATACAATGCTAAGTTAAACACAAAACATTACAACCATGCATGAGTGGAGAATGACCAACACTTCCCTACTCAAGAAGGCACATACTAAAACATAATTTATATTTTCCTACTAGAAACTAGCCCCAAAAAAAGTTAATTATACACATATAATGGTACCAAAAAGGGTGTACATATTTCGATAGCACTTTGACCTCCAAAATACCTTTTTCCAAAATTGGATACCTTATATCTTGATATATTTTACAAATTTCCACACAACACATATTTTAAATTTCACATTATAAATCATATTGTGCTATATAGATATTACATACACATAAATTCCACTTTTTTCAACCAATTTCATGCACCAAACTAATGGTTTCCATTCAATTTTACAATTTAAAATAAACCCCATATATGATTACTTATACACACAAAAGTACATAAGAGGAGAAATATGTGTCTTATTTAATTTGTATTAGGTTCTTACTTATATTATGGAATTCTAGATTCTAATTCTTTTCACAATATTCTTATATTGTAGATTCTAACAAGTTTCATTTATTTCATATTAATCAACTATAATTTATTTATATTTATATTTTGATAATCAGGTAATTAGTTATTTTTTCCTTCATGTTATCCTATCTTTCTTTCATTTCGTACCATAACTAAGTTTTACTACCCTATTAAATTAAGTTCCATTCACATCCTCTACTACGGTAGTCACTTCTTCATTTTTTTTCACCTTCATTTCTTCTTCACAGACCTCTGTATGGGTTGCTCTCACCTCTTTTCCAACATTATTCTCTTCATTGTCTTTGCTCTTCTTCTCACTCCTCTTTACAACTTTCCTCTCACTTTTCCCAACATTCTTTTCTAATATATCTATCCTTTCCTAGATATTCTCCACTTCCTCATGAAACATTTGTCCCATCTTCTCAAACTTCTCATTTTCTACTTCCTCCCAATACTGTTCCCAAAAAAAAATTCACACAGATCTCCTCACGACCCATCCCATATTTTCTATTGCAATCTTCCACAATTCTCACCTTCATGCAATCTATCATCACACTTAATTTGCAAAACAAATTCTTTCATGGCTCCAATCTCTCTCATTGCTCAAGACTCCTCTTACCTGCAATAGCCCTCACAAGCTTCTTCTTTACCGCTTTCTCACTCTTATCTAACTGCAGGTCCCGGTATGTATTGCCTCACATTCGGTGATATGTCCACATTCTCAGGAACCTGGCTCTGATAACAATTAATGCAAAGGGAAAAAAACTCAAAATTCACTACTCAAACCCAAATCCTCACATAAATTCAAATTTCCAAATAAGCAAACACTCAGCCCAAAATTTGTAGCAAACTACTAAAATTCATTAGTTTAATAACTTCAACACAATTTAAATTGATTGTTGCACTTGTCAATTAAATTCAAATTTAAATTCACAAATGATTTCTATTACATGTAATGTAAGAAAATTACAAAGGATATTCCATCACTTTCCACATGATAGTTACAATTTGTCCTTTGATCTTTCTTTTATCCACCTTTAATATGAAAATTTCAAACCTCATTTATTAATTTTTGCACTTATATTCCTCCCTCTTCTATTGATTCCTTCCTGCATTACTCTCTGTAGTGTAGGGAAAAGTACCCCTTTTCCACACTTAATTTGGGAATCAATATTAAAATGAACTAAATTATGCCTTAATTTAGTGTTGTAATATGTATTTTACATATTCACATTAATTTTAGGGCCCTATTAATTAAAATAAACTTAATTGTGCCTTAATGTGGTGTTGTAAAGTGCATCTCTTTACACTTTCACACTTATTTAGGGCTTCATTAATTAATTGAGGTTTATTTTCCTTAATTGGCCCCTTTAATTCAAATCCAAGCCCAATTAATTGCATTTTCTGAATAGGAAAACCCGACATTCATTAATTACATAACATAACACTTATCATTGAGCAATGTGTGTTCTAGGTAAGTGACCTAGGACCCATTGACCAATGGGCGAATGGGTCCTCACTTAGACCTAGGACCCTAATTTAAATTATGTTTTTGGCAGTATTTTAATGATTTCAAATCTATATTCACATGTTGGATTGTGTTATTTGAATTTCAAGAAATTAAAGTTACATACCTATAAATATAAGGTCATTTCACTATGTTTCACCTAGCAATTTGAAGTGAGCAATTTTATGAGCAAATTTGATCTAAGCAATCTAGAGTTTTCAACAACATTTCAAGGCATTCAAGAATAGATTTATTGAGGAATTATTGCAGCAATCAAGATCCTATTGTTATGTCAAAGTCTTCTTGCATCATGCATGTTATTGGTGTTGAACATTTGGAATACTGAGAGAGGGGGGGTGAATCAGTATTCCATAAACCTATAATAAAATCCACTTAAATATTATCACAATTTTGACTGAATCGGAAAGAGTAAACATATAATCAAGTCAATGCAATCATACACATGAACACCGGGATTTTTACGTGGAAAACCCAGAATGGGAAAAACCATGGTGAGGGTTAACTCACAATATATTTTATTCAGATACAAAATATTATGGGGCTCACTACCAATACTCACTTCCCTTAAAAGTCTCACAACTTGAGTACAAAAGATGGCTCACTGCCAAAAGAATGAACTGATGGAATACACCTTCAATGTGCAGGGTTCAGTTCCACTGAAGCTCAAAATATAAAGTATTACCTTACACAACAGCCGCTCAACAAAACTGCACTGATCACAACTGATAAAGCATTTAGGCTATGATCTTCACACACTCATCAATCCTCTTCGCATTTCACATTCACTACTCATGTATGTATTTTTCCACAACTTCCACTTCCCTTCTCATCATACTCAAAACACCTTATATACACAAGCATATCTTATTCATTAATTAGGTCGACCTAATTATATGAACAAAAAATAATCAAAACCTTCTTCATTGACACCATATAAGATTTGAACATTTTATCCATGTAGTGCATTATGCCAAGTCGGCTATAAGTCTTCATAATATATTGCATTCATTGAGTTGACCAAGACTAAAATGCAATTCTCCAAACCAACAAATAATTCTCAAAGCAAACACCTTCCAGATCTGAGAACACATTAATTTCCCATCATACTACCAGTAAAGAGACTATCATCAAAATCACAGTATAAGAATGTTCACCTTAGTAGAATGCAAAGTCTCCCACACAGTACCACACACAAAACAATAGTAGGATACATAGTCAAACTCTGTCAGAGATAACTTTTTGTTCACAACAAAAGACGTCTCAAGATCCAGGATATAGTTTTCTGAATGAGTCAAGAAAACATGGTTAAGAGATTAGATTCATATCATATCTTGCAATGAGTTTCAGACTCAAATACCAACACACTAATCCATCACAAAGGAATATTACCAGCATAGAACAAATTTTGGTAAACCAAGCAAACTTCTCATATAGTTATCACCATATAGTTATTACCATGTTAACATCAATGACAACATAGGAATGACCAACACAACCATCCATACTTCATGCTTATGTTGCAAAGCTTCCAAAAATCTCCCCCTTTGGCATCAATGGCAACATGCATGACAAAAAAATTTCAAGTATACCGCAATTGAATATTCTGACTACTCCCCCTATCAAAGCTATTCTTCAAAAAAAGTTTTTCCTATGATTCTTTATCTCTTTATCTCTTCCCATCTCTTTATCTTTCCCCCTTTGAAATCAATGACAAAGGAAGGGATTCAGTATAAGTGTAAATATGCATCCAAAAGTAACCAGAATGAATTAACTTGAAGAAGAATATCTGAGATTCTTCGGGATAGCCTTCCATGATGCTTTATCTTCTTCCCATGAACCTTTTCCACTAACAAGAGTCTTGTAAAATAGCTCAAGTTTAGTTAGTGACTCAATACCATCTGTTATAGTATTGGGACTAAGATTTATCACTGATAATTCACTAATACATCCGAGAGCAATAGAAACATAAGTATGTTTGACTTTAATTTTGTCTCTGAGTGCTAAAAACTTCTTGATAACATCTATCCTTCAATCCTACAGAGAAAAAAAATTGTCCTGAAGTTGGACAATGTAGGACCACCTCTGGTTATCTTTATCTTCTACTAACATGTATGTATCTTCCTCAGTGCTCAATCGAGACTCACTCATCCTTATCTCATTTCTCATATCCAGTGTACTGCCAGACCAATCTAGAAAAAAGGAAAGTAGTTCTTGTGCCTCTTTTCACAACCTTGTACACTCTCCAATTCCTTCATTACTTGATCGTGTGCATTCACACATTTTCCTTTGATATCTTCCAAATTTTCTTCATCAGACTTGATTCCAACAAACACTTTAAGTCTAGAGATGTAGACCTTCAAAGAATTAACCATGCCACAAAGATTTTCCACAACAGAAATAGATGAATCAAAATTAGCACCGAGAATAACCTTCTACAAATATTCCAAAGATCTTTGAATATTTATTCTTTCATGCTCATGTTCAAGCTTACTTTATTTTTCACCTTCTTGCTTCACTACACTCTTCCTTTTCTTCCATGTTCCAGTCATGCTACTAGAGGTACTTTCTTCATTGATATGCTTAGGGCTTTCCGAGAGAATTTTAGCATATTTATCAATTTTAGCCTCTAACACTTCATAATCCAATTCATATATCCAAACTAACCTTGATTCAACTGCTTCCATGTGACAGAAATCTATAGACACAAGAAAATTTATGCTTTCGGAGTATCTTTCCACAACACTTACTAGAATCCTAGATCTTTTGTTCATCCTCATTTGAAATGTTCCAAAGAATGCAGCAAGTTTAGACTCTTGTGCATCCAAACTAACAAGATTTATCATGAATTTCCTAATTTGATAGGCAATATGCTCTGAATTTGACCATTCTATCCTTCCTATTACCAGTAACTCTCTCAAAAAGTAAAAGAGTAGACAAACAACCAAATTGCCATACCGAAATGTATTCTTTTTGCTCTTCTTGTTCTTCTTTAAATTATTCAAAAGATGTATGCAAAGTAGTTCACATAAGTCATATTCCATACCTCTTATTACCATATCAACAACAATATGCACCACAACAGTAGAAACTGTAGATTCATTGTTAAGGATACAAACTTTATGACCAATGACCTTAAACTAACCTTATTACCGGATCAACAATCAATCTCAAACCAATCTATTTTCCTTTAGAACTCGCACATGTAACCTCAATCATTTATTCCTCATTCATAGCCTTTAGTTTAGGAACTGGTTTGGAGGAACATAAACCAGTTACATTTGTAATTACTTCACTGGTGACCAAATGTACCTCATCAATCCACAAGGATTCATCATGAATTCTACTCAATGCCATTCAAATGTACTTATCCAAATCTTTCTCAACTAATACTCTATAGGCATCATGGGTCTCTTTCAATTCATTTTCCCAAAGCACATTCAATTTAACTGACAACATGTCTTATGTAGGAAACACTCTCAGAGAGATGCAAGAGAATGCACCAACAGACTCTTTCGACACATTCCTCATATATCTCTTCAACCTCACTTTATCTGCACAATTCGCAATCTTTGAGTTATCCATAGCAATAAAAGTGAAAGATTGTGCAAACAGGAATACCTTTGAAAAATGCCAACTAAGAAATGAATAGATATCCTACTTCTGGAGCTCACTTCAAATTCATCTGATATTTTCTTCAAATTCTGAAACTTTGAATTCCCATCTAAAATTCCTTTGCATGCTTCTCCAAAAATACATAGGATTTTAAAATTATCTAAACTTATTCCTTTCATTCCCAATGATTTTGCAATAAATGTTTCAACTTGCAAGTAGATTGCCTCAAAAATTGTGTACACCCCTTTTTTTCAAATTCTGCAGACTTTATTCTTCACACATACGACTGATAAAATACCTTAATCTTGTTACCGCATTAAATATACTTTTGGCATGATATGACACAAATACTGATAAGGGTTTTATTAGATTTTTTGATGATTTCTCCGCCTTAACCACTGCTTTTATTCAAAAATTTATGGGAGTATCTGTACCGTAGGTCAAAACATATATGATTGATGATTCCTTTCTCCAAATCCTTTCCATTTCCTTTCTTGCTTATTTTGAATAAAAGGTTTGATCATTCTTCTTCACCGGATAGATGTTCTTTCTTCTGTTGTTACTACCAGGGTGTTCTAGTTTTCTACACTTACAACAAGCAACATTCTTATTTCCATTTCCCCTTTTATCCAACAAACTATCTTTATATCCATTCTTCTTTCTCTTAGAGTTATTCACATTACTTTTGCAGTCCTTTTCCTTATGACCAAATTTCTTACAGGAGTAACAAACACCATTAAAGGATAAATACCTTTTAGCATCATATTGTTTGATAGGAATTTTTTTAGAATTTCTTCTTTGCTCCTTGATTTTTCTATTGTTGTACTGCATCTTCTTACCAGTGAATTGCTTTGCTTTAGAACACTAACCTTCCTCAAACCTTAAACCACTCTTATCCATTTCCAATATTTTAGAAGTAATCAACTCATCAAGCATCGTCGAGCTTATCTTAAATTTTTCTTCAAAGCTTCTTGCCCTTTCCAAATTATATCTCAGGATTTGTGCTTCTAATTCAAGCTTTGTGTATTCATCCATCTTCTTTTCAATTTCAATTTCCCGACATTCTTCAATTTTTTTCTTCTCATCCAATTGTTCCAGTAGGCTAGTGATGATTTCTTCTCCTTCATTCAACCGATCACATGCTTCCATACTCTTACTTTGTAGATTTTCAATGTAATCATTTTCTTTTATCAATTTTTCCTTCAGTACTTCCATTTCTTTTAAAAAATTTGTAGAGATAGCCTTCGAGGGGAAAAAATTATCATATTCAAATTCTAGGACCTTCCTCAAGTTGTTAGGCTTCTTCCAAGGAACCAAGCTATGATACTAATTGTTGAACATCCTGAATACTGAGAGGAGGGGTGAATTAGTATTCCATAAACCCATAGTAAAATCCACTTAAAAAATATCACAATTTTGACTGAATCAGCAAGAATAAACATAGAAAAAATTCAATGCAATCATACACATGAACACCAGGATTTTTACGTGGAAAACCCAGAATGGGAAAAACCATAGTGAGGTTTAACTCACAATATATTATATCTGGATACAAGATATTATAGGGATCACTACCAGGACTCGCTATCCTTAAAAGGCTCATAGCCTAAGTACAAAAGATGGCTCACTGCCAAGATACAATGATAGTGGCTCAGTGCCAAAAGAATGAACTGATGGAATACACCTTTAATTGTAGGGTTTAGTTCCACTAAAGCTCAGAATATAAAGTATTTCCTTACATAGTAGTCGCTTAACAAAACTGCACTAATCACAACTAATAAAACATTTAGGCTCTAATCTTCACACACTCCTCAATCCTCTTCACATTTCACATTCACTGCTCATGTATGTCTTTTTCCACAACTTCCATGTCACTTATCATCAATACTCAAAACACATTATATATACAAGTATATCTTATTCATCAATTAGGTTAGCCTAATTAGATGAACACAAAATAATGAAAACCTTCTTTGTTGGCACTATATAAGATTTGAACATTTTATCCATGTAGTGCATTATGCCAAGTCAGCTATAAGTCTTCATAATATATTGCATTCCCTGAGTCAGCCAAGACCAAAACACAATTCTCCAAACCAACAAATAATTCTCAAAGAAAACACCTTCTGGATCTAAGAACACATTAATTTCCCATCATACTACCAGTGAAGAGACTATCAGCAAAACCACAGTATAAGAATGTTCACCTTAGTAGAATGTGGAGTCTCCCACACAGTACCACACACAGAACAATAGTAGGATACATAGTTAAACTCTATCAAAGATAACTTTAAGTTCACAACAAAAGATGCTTTGAGATATAGGATATAGTTGTTTGAATGAGTCAAGAAAACATGGTTAAGAGATTAGAGTCATATCAGATCTTGCAATGAGTTCCGTACTCAAATACCAACACATTGATCCATCACAAAGGAGTATTACCGGAAAATAACTTCTAGTAAACCAAGCAAACTTCTCATATAGTTATTACCATGTTGACATCAATGAAAACATAGGAACAATGAACACATCCAGCCATACTTCATGCTCATGTTACAAAGCTTCCAACAATTGGAGCTAATATGTTGATGTAGAGTTCAAGATCCATTCAAGCATTGAAAGGAATTGTTTCAAATCAAGTTTCAAGATTAAAGATCCACATCCATTGAAGCCATTTCATGCAAGTTAAAGATCTACATTCCAAGGTTCATTCAACGGTTTGGCGAGTTGTGACATTGACTTGTTCATTCATCATTCCTTTCATGTTTCATTACAAGGTTTAGCTACCAATACGGGGTTTTACCAACAAAAACCCACATTCACCATAAACAAAACATTTTCCCTTTTGATTTGTGTTTGAATATTTAGATGATAGAAATCTTGAAGATCTCTTGAAGAGAAAAATTGAAGAACATGTCAAAGTTGCAAAAGTTGTTAAGAAAGTTGTCATCTTATGAAAACTCAATTACAAAATTTATGTCGAGCACTCCAAACCTGAAACCTAGGAAAATTGAGAGAATTAGATCTATTGTAGAGGCCCCCAAAAGCTACAGAAAAACCCTGAACTAGAACCCATTTTCCCCTGGGCGAATGAGTCATAGGTCAGCTTCAGCAAACCCCTTTTGGTGACTAGTAAACATCATCTTTCCTCTCTTTGATCTGTAATTTGATTTTTGGTTCCATTAGTATTGAGCTTAATCTAATAGATGCACTTTGTAGATTACATTTTGGAGTTGATTTACTATTTTTAATATTTCTCCCCAAAGTGTTGGTTAATCAAGACCCCTGTACTTGAAAAGAAAAGAAATTAGTAGATTCACACTTTCACTTGAATCACCTCAAGCTTGTTAGTCATTTCATTTTTTGAAGCTCATTTCCTAATGAAATAAAGGAGAATAGAGCCATTTAAGAACACAAACAAAAACACCTATTTTTCATATGATTCATTTTGGTGAACCCAAGTTTGATCATTGCAATTTTCTGATTTTGGAGTCCATTTTCACCCTAGATTTAGATATTGCATTCATTTTTGTTTCATTGCATTGAATTGAGTCTCATTTAGGGTTGGTTAACTTGTATTATCTTGTATCTCATTTAGGGTTTTAAGATTGCATTTTTGCATCTCTTGAAATCTAAAAAATACAAAAAAAATAGTCATTTTGCAAATCATTTGCATACCATTACATCATCATTTAATTTAATTTGAAAATTCAATCAAAATTGCACATCAAATTAGGTCTCCTAATTTTTCATTTTGTCATATTTTTCATTTTCCTTCAACCTTTATTTCAAAGAAAATTCAAACTGTAACTCATTGTTTTCATATCAGAATCTGGAAACCACTAGAATCAACGAAGAAATTTTCAAAAAAAAATTCAAAAACCCTCACCTAGGTCCCATTCTCCCTTGGATGAATGAGTCCCTAATCAAGGTCTAGTGCAGGAGCACCTTTGGGGCAAAATTGTCAAGTCAAGTTCATAAGGTCTAGATTGTAGAGGTTTTTGTGTTTTGTTTAAAATAAGGTCTATAAGACCATTTTTATAATATAATTGGCTATATTTGAGTCATTTTTAGGTGTTAGAGTGGTTTAGTTTTCAAACGTACAAAATATTGGGAAAAGTTGTCTAAAATGGTGTAAAGTTGTTAAAAATGCAAAAATCGCTTTGTTGAGGAAGACCAACGGTCTTAAGCTTTCAAAAGGTGGTTAAGGGAAGTTAGAAGGTCAGATGGCTTGGAAAAAACATAAATATCTTGTATTCCATCGTTGTAAAGGGTTCTTTGGAAGATTTTGAAGAAGAAACATCAAGTTGTGCATTGTTTTTTGTGATTTTTCTAGATTTTTAGTATTTTCCAGCCTTGGTTGAGGTCCTACAACAACTTTTTGATCCAAATCTTTGTGGAATATTTTATTAATTTTTTTTCACTTGTATTTGAATTCAATTTGAAGGTTCTTTCATAAGTTTTAGTGCACTTATTTGTCTGATTTCATAGACCGGCCTGAAATAGGGCACTTGTGGTTTTGAAGGACTAAATCATGTTTTAAACCATCCCACCTTTTTGTATGATATGTTACTTGGTGGGATTGATCTAACTCATTATGCAAAGGTGTTATAATGGTAATTTTCTACAAGGGAGGTCTGGAATGGAGTTGGGCATGAAGCCCTAAGGAGAAAATTAAAGTTTTCTAAGTGAAATATGGTGGTTTTGATGAGTCAAACTATGATTTTGTGTAGGGAAGCATTATTTTATGTTTGATTAAGCTTAAGCAGTCCATTTTTAACTTTTTTGAAGAGGTTTTGTGTTTTGGGTAGATTGGGAAGTGATATTTTCAATAAGGCCTAGGGTTTATAGGTGTTGATTGAGGGTTTCATGGTTTGGCCCTTAGATGATTCAATTTTTGAGATCCTATTGATGTTTATGTGGTTATGAAACATTTTAATTTCTTCCCCAAGAGTTGGTAGATTTTGGATAATTCTAGAGAGTAGTTGCTTTGGAAAAAGAGGCTAATTAGAAGCCTAAAACAATGAAATTCTGATTTTTGAGTGTTCTGGTCTGAAGTGACCATAGGTGAGTTTTGGATATGTTAAAATTTTGTCCAAATGGGTTCCTTATAAGGTTCATGTCATGGTCTGGTGAGGTGTCATTGTGGAGTTACACTCGATTGAGTGAGGTTGGAGTGCTACAAGGAAATAGTGAAGAATGGCTGAGATTGAAAGAGTTTGAGTATTTGGTGATCTAATACTTGATTGGTTGATCAAACTATGATAATTTGTGTTGCAGGACCTCCCCCTATTGCATCAAAGTGGTATCAAAGCAAAGGTATGATATTCCTATAGAAGAGAGTTGAAGATTGTGAGAAAGAAAGCTTGGAAGGTGAAGAGGCAAGATTGTAAAGATGCCTCCAAAAGCAAAGAACACAGCAAAGGAGATGAATGAATTGAGAAACCAGTACATTAAAGAGATCAAAGAACTAAAATAGAGATTGGCAGCCTTAGAAACCAATAAGAGAAGAGAAGCAGTTGAGAGCAATGAGTCAAAAGAAGAAGATGATGAAGATTTTGAGGATGTTGAGGATGTTGAAGAAGAGATTGATCTAGAAGACCAGAGAATGGAAAAGTTGATAAAGGCTATAAAAGATGAAAAATACAAGGTTAAAATAGATGTGCAAAATTTTGGTGGTAATTTTAATGAAGATGAATTGTTAGATTGGATAGCTTGTTTGGATAACTATTTTGAATGCAAAGAGATTCCTGAAGAATAGAGAGTGAAGATTGCCAAAACAAAGCTTAAGGGTCATGCACTTGTATGGTGGGATTATCTATAGTCAAAGAGAAGGAAACAAGGCAAGTCTAAGATTGTGGATTGGGACAGGATGGTGGCTAAGTTAAAAGGTAAGTTTCTCCCTTTAGATTATCAAGTTCAAATGTTTAAGAAATTACAAAATTTGAGACAAAAGGAAATGGATGTAAAGGCATACACTGAAGAATTTTATAGATTGAGTATGAGGTCTAATCACAATGAAAATGAAGATGAGAAAATTGCTAGGTACTTGGGTGGCTTAAGAATGAATATTCAGGATGAGTTGGCTTTGACTAACCCTAGGAATGTAGATGAATGTTACAAAATGGCATTGAATACTAAAGAGAAGGTAAAGAGAAGACAAGAGAAAATAGTAAGAGGAACTTTTTCTACTCCAAGGAAAGCAACTGAAAATCAAGGAGAAGAATCAAGCAAGAGAGATGAACAAGTTGTTGATTTTAGAGGTGGATATAGAGGCACAAGAGGCCGATTTGGAGGTGGAAGAAAATATAACACTTTTGTAGGTAGGTGTTATCATTTTCAAGAATTTGGACATCCTTCTTGGAGGTTCCCTAAGAAGGCTAGTTCATCAACAAGTGGAGGAGAAAGAAAGTCTAAAAGAAGAGCACAAATAGTCCATGAAGATGAGGCTGAGAGTTCAAATTCTAAATCACTCAGTGATGCTCCTGAAGTTGGTGAGATGTTGATGATGAAGAAACAAATCTTGAAGACCATCAAAGAGGAAGAGTTGCTTCAAAGAAAGGCTTTATTCAGGACAACCTGCAAGTGTAGAAACAAGGCATGAAAAGTCATTGTTGATTTAGGTTGTATAGTTAATATTGTGTCAAATGAGATGGTAGAAAAGTTGCATTTACAGAGTTCTTAGGGAGAGGCCTTATAAGGTATCATGGGTTAGTGATAAGAAAAACTTGGTGGTGAGTGAACAAGAAAAAGTGGAGTTCCAAATAGGTCAGTATAGAGATGAAGTCCTTTGTGGAATTCTACCAATGACTTGTTGCCACATGTTGCTAGGTAGGCCCTGGCAGTTTGATAGGTCAGCTATATACCATGGTAGGAAAAACACATACACTATAGAGAAGAGTGGGAAAACATTCTTGTTGAATCAATTGAATGAAGGAGTAAATGAATATGGTGAGATGATCATGCTTGGGAGAAAGGAGTTTATTACTGTTGGTGAAGGTAAGGGAAAGAGTGTGGATTTAGAAGTTAATGCAAACCAAGTCAAGGTGCAGACAATGAGTAGGAAAAGTGAAAGGGATTTGCAGACAGTGATAAAGAAGAATGGCTATAGGTGGAAGGAAAAATTGAATGATGATGTGTCTTGGATTGAGACATAACAAAATAAGGATGAAGAGCCTTTGGAAAGGTGGGATAAGGGTGATAAGATTCTTGTAGGGATAGTAAGTTGCCCTGTGGTAGCAAAAAGAGTGAGTGGATAGTTGAAGAAAGTGAGAGCACAAGTCTATGAAACTGAGAAGGCAAGGAAAGAGGTGAGAGGACATTCAAGAAATAGTGAAAGTAGTGAGCAAGTGAGCAAGTGGATAGTGGTTGGTAATAAGGAAAAGACAGTGGATGATGGTGTTGATTTAACAAAAGACAGTGAGGCTGCTGGTACAGAGATGGAATTGGAAAAATAGTGAACAGAGAGATAAAGATGGGTGATGATGCTAGGACAGTAAACAAAGTGAGTGTAGGTCTGACAAGAATTGGTAAATGTAAAAGGATAGTGGACAATGACAAAGTTGCAGATCAAAAGGTTAAAGGGCAATGCAATGAGGAAAAAATTGAGAGACAAGTAAGGATAGTTAATGAGAGAATGAGTACAAGTGAAAAGGAAAATGTGGCAATAGTATCTGATGGTGAAGGAGTGAAACAACAGCCCACAGTATTAGAGAACCAGTTGGAACAGAGTACAAGGGATGATGGATACAAGAATGTTAAAGGCAACAAAGAACAAGAATATAATGAATCAGTTGAAGAAAAGAAAAGAAGACAAAGAGGAATTCAAAGACCTCAAGAATACCAAGGAGGAAATATCACATTGATCTTTCAAGGGGACTTGGAAAAGCTTAAAGCTGGGGTGTATGGTGTAGGAGCACCTTTGGGGTAAAATTGTCAAGTCAAGTTCATAAGGTCTAGATTGTAGAGGTTTTTGTGTTTTGTTTAAAATAAGGTCTATAAGACCATTTTTATAATATAATTGGCTATATTTGAGTCATTTTTAGGTGTTAGAGTGGTTTCATTTTCAAAAGTGCAAAATATTGGGAAAAGTTGTCTAAAATGGTGTAAAGTTGTTAAAAATGCAAAAATCGCTTTGTTGAGGAAGACCAACGGTCTTAAGCTTTCAAAAGGTGGTTAAGGGAAGTTATAAGGTCAGATGGCTTGGAAAAAACATAAATATCTTGTATTCCATCATTGTGAAGGGTTCTTTGGAATATTTTGAAGAAGAAACATCAAGTTGTGCACTATTTTTTGTGATTTTTCTAGATTTTTAGTATTTTCTAGCCTTGGTTGAGGTCCTACAACAACTTTTTGATCCAAATCTTTGTGGGATATTTTATTAATTTTTTTTCACTTGTATTTGAATTCAATTTGAAGGTTCTTTCATAAGTTTTAGTGCACTTATTTGTCTAATTTCACAGACTGGCCTAAAATAGGGCACTTGTGGTTTTGAAGGACTAAATCATGTTTTAAACCATCCCACCTTTTTGTATGATATGTTACTTAATGGGATTGATCTAACTCATTATGAAAAGGTGTTATAATGGTAATTTTCTATAGGGGAGGTCTGGAATGGAGTTGGGCATGAAGCCCTAAGGAGAAATTAAAGTTTTCTAAGTGAACTATGGTGGTTTTGATGAGTCAAACTGTGATTTTGTGTAGGGAAGTATTATTTTATGTTTGATTAAGCTTAATCAGTCCTTTTTGAACTTTTTTGAATGGGTTTTTTGTTTTGGGTAGATTGGGAAGTGATATTTTCAATAAGGCATAGGGTTTATTGGCATTGATTGAGGGTTTCATGGTTTAGCCCTTAGTTGATTGAATCTCTAAGATCTAATTGATTTTTTGGTGGTTATGACACATTTTAATTACTTCCCCAAGAGTTGGTAGAGTTTGGATAAGTCTAGAGAGTAGTTGCTTTGGAAAAGGAGGCTAATTAAAAGCCTAAAACATTGAAATTCTGAGTTTTGAGTGTTCTGGTTTGAAGTGACCATAGGTGAGTTTTGGATATGCTATCTTTTTTCCAAATGGGTTCTTGATAAGGTTCATGTCATGGTTTGGTGAGGTGTCATTATGGAGTTACACCCAATTGAGTGAGGTTGGAGTGCTACAAGGAAATAGTTGTAGGCACGTAAAATGTACTGATTGGCATTACACGCTTGATCTTGACTACTAACACCATTTCATCCTTAAGCATCCCTCAGTCTAACCTTTTAATTGAATACCCTTGTTTGATTAAATTCATCGATTTTCCTCTCTTAATTAAATAAATCATTTATCTAATTAAGTCATTCTCTCGTTAATTAAATCAATCAATATTGATCTAATTAACCTTAGCTTCGTTATTTAATTAAATAAATCAATTTTATTTAATTAATCTCTAAATTCATCTCATTAAATTAAATAAATTAAACCCTATTTAATTTAATCTAACCATCATCCCATTTAGTTAAATAAAACAAATATTTATTTAACTATCTCTAAATCACATTCCTCTCATCTTTGATTTAAATCAACCCATAAATCTAAGTCAAGTTTATCACATCATCTAATCCCTCATTAAATTAATTAACCCTTAAATAATTTAATCCTAATCCATGTCCCATCCTCTAGCTTTTACCACTTGCACATGAAAATAGATTTAATTCATTTATTAAATCCCTATTTTCTCTCAACGTGGCATAATAGAAGAATATTCTTCCACATTTGAAATCCTTCCAAGTGGACTTTGTCCTTCCAACAAGACATTTATTTCATCTTTGCATTGAGCCAAGTGGCATTTAATACATTCCTTTTTCCCTCTTACATGTCATTTCATTATTAACAAATTCCACCTAAATGCATTTATGGGCACATTCATCAAAATGTGCACATCCTTCATACATCCATCTCTTGACAAGTGGCACCTTGCCATTGGTTGAAAGTTAGTCCCACATTGCTTTTTGGGAATTTCTCCAACTTTTCATTCTATAAATAAGAGGCTTCTTTCCTCATTTCATCATCCACAATTTGAGCAAAGTTATTATACTCAAATACATACTCAACCTTTAGCATCTTCATCCATTTTATCAAAGCATAGCTAGGTTATTGCGGGTTTTCTCCATGGAATTCATTTGAAGCAATCACCAAGTGGATCACATCTTCATCAAATCATCAAATCTTGCATAAGAGTTGGGAAATGGCCAATTTCCATATCAAATTGGCACCAACTCCCCCATAAGATCAAGAGTTTGCATATTCTCAATAGGATTTAATCTATTTCATTGCTTTTACATTTTATTCTTGCTTTCATTTCTATTTTGAATATGGTTAAATGGATTTTATGGGGAACCTTGGTCTTAACTTGCATTTGAATCCTCTAATGTGTTTGTTTGTTGTCTATTGCAAGTATTAGGATCTTGGTTCACACATTTGGTGCTAGGAGGGTAGACCAAAAGTTTAAATCACATTTTTTCATCAAAATTCCATGCTTTTTCTATTTTTTGTGTGTCAACAAGAAACTCCACCACTAGTAGACTAGCATCGCAATACAAAACTGTTGAAACTCTAGCGTCGCCATATAGCACCACTTCAAACTCCAAATAGCGACGCTTTGTCTTTCCCGCCCTAGATTCAAAATTCTAAACTGCATCACTGGGTTTATTCTCACACATTAGAAATTTCAAATTTCAAAGTCCACCGCTGATCAAAAGAGCGACACAATCACAGTCTTTGTCCTTGTTGCAGAGTGACGCAATCACAGTCTTTGTCCCTCCTACAGAGCGACGCTGACTAGCAAGCAACACTATATAGCACCGTTGGAGGGCTTCAAACTGTACTGCCTGTGTAGACTCCACTGTTGAAGGGAAGTAAAAAGTGAAATTCATTTTTTATGACATGTGCCTTTTTCAATTCTGATCATTTAGGTTATTACTGGGTTTTCTAACTTTTGTTTTGTAGGTCTAACTAATTTTCTTGTAGGTTGGCTTGATCAAAGGTGAAGGAGAAAAGAGGCATGATGACATCACTTTCTCATAATACCAAGTGTTTTTAAACACTTTAGTGTTTGTTTAACACTCTTAGAGAATTCACCATTTCTCTTAAGAAATTTTGTTTCCTTTCATGCTTAGGACCTACTAAATTTCTTTTGGGCTCTAAAAAGAACATTTCAATTATTGTTACAAAGGGGCTTAAAAAGAACATTAGGACAAACTCACTAGATTTCGTTTGAGGGTTAACAATTGAACAAGGCAATCTTCACATTTCTTGTGGTGTTCTAAAAAGAAGTCATTATTGCTTTGTGGACTTAAAATGAACAAGTGCTTCTTTGTCTTGTAATTGCTTACTCAAAGTAATACCATCGAATAGATGTATGCACTTCTCTCACACCTCACGGTGATCTTGAGAATCAAAAGGCCTTTTGGTGATCTTAAGTTGGGTAAAGTAATTGCCTACACATTTCATTTTGGGATTAAAATTGAACAAAACATCTTGCAAATGTGAGTAGAAGGTATTGTGTATGTTCTCTCTCTTTATGTTGCAACAAAGATTGATCAAGTTACAGATATTACTTGCTCGCTTTTGTTTATCTTAGAGGGTCTGCCTTGGGGAAAAAGTACTCACCCAAGGGAACAACCCAACCGATAACACACTAAAGCCAAGTGTATTTCCAGTCGGGATATAAAAGTGGGTACTGGAACAAAGGCCAATATCATGCAGTTGGTCCTGATAAGAATGGCAGCAATGGTCTCTCACCGCATGGGTTAATCTCCATGAACGAAAATTCTGAATTAAAACCCTTGTGTACAAAGGCTAAAATGCCTATCTATTTGTTGGTGCAAGAACAGTCATTCTAAAGCCGTCCCACACTTTTACAACTTTTAGTAGAGATGGAAGGTATGCCATGGGAGATTCATGGGTACTAATGCTTGGCTACCCCAAAAGAAGTGTTGAGCCATGGATGGGAGCCAGTGGGGTCAAGCATTTAACCATCCGCTGAAAGTAAGTGTAGCTGGACTTGTCCAAGTGGGGACTCAACAAATATTGTCTCAAATATCCGTAGGGTTGTACTTGTTCTTAAAATAAAAACACATTGCTTGATCGAAAACATTGGAAAAACAAACATTTAACATGAGCATCAAATCTCAAACCCTTTAGGAGAAGAAAATATCCTTGAATGAATTTACATGCCCTTGCTTGCCCTTGGGATTCATATCCTTAGAGGTTTCTAGGCATTTGAATTTATCTCAATTTGCTCCTACTAAAGTAAACATTAGGTAACTCTTGCTTTGGTTTCCTCGATTTCCACATAATACACTTTGTGGGATGAGAAGAAATTAAAACATTAGACATCTAGTTTCAAAACTTAATCAAGAAGTTTTTTGTGGTAAAACGAAGTCATTAATCAAAGACTAAAGACAATTGAATCCCACACGTGTGTCCCAAATGATTTCACGCAAGATCAAGATCAAGAAACCAAAGGTAAAAGGTCTTAGTCTGAAAGATCATCTAAAGCGTCTCTCAATGCTATACTAATTCAGACGAAGACTATTTTTTAACTTTTATAGAAGAGCTTCAAGAAATAATCCAAAATTGTATGAGTTGTTTTGTCAATAAAATCCAAATCTTTTTCGGGAATTTGCACACCTTGTCTAGAGAAAAGCATGTTCTTCAAAACTGAGGTCTAGTAAGCAAGTGTCTTTTTAGGTAAACATAGGATCAAAATCAAACCTTCATCCATCTTTTAACATCAAAATCATCTCATCGTCAACTCCTTGAAAATATTGGAAAAATCCTTCAAGTTAAACTTTGGGAAAATCACTTGAAATAAATCCAAATTATCTTGTTTGATTAGATGTGTGTAGATGCATCCTTCTCCACATATTTAGTAAAATTATCAAACCTTGTGAACAAATCCCTTGATAACATCCAACATCTTGGGGTTTAGGAGTTCATAATCCAAGATCAAAACCTAATCAAAAAATCATCTTGTTTGGTTAGGTGTGTTTAGATGAATCCTTCTTCTCACACTTAGTCAAATAAACATCTTGAGGACAAATTCACTCTAGGACAACATCTAACCTCTTAGAGTTTATGAGTTCACAATCCAATCCAAATCAAATCAAATCTAAATCCCAAATCAAAATAAAACATCAAATCCAAGTCCTAAAGTTTAGCATATCCTTCAAGATTTCTCAAGAGTCCTAATCAATCCATATCATCCATCATCCATTTTCACCATCATACTTTTGATCCTTAAATCATCCTATTTTTTTTATCTTTTGTACCTAAAGTTAGATCAACCCAATAAATTAGAGATTCATCTCCCACATTCTTGAAGATTGATTGCTATTTTATGGTGCAAACTAGGTCTCAACACAAGAGGAACATGGAAGCCAACAAAGAAACATCCACCTCAAGTGACCTAAGCCAAACAAATTCTGAGATAAATCCGGTTGGATCAAGCGATCCTCTAACTAACTTTCCTTCATCATCGCAAAATTCTCAAGAGGAAAGTCAAGTAGAGGATATCACTAACAGTTCCTTTGGAATGACACAAGATGAAATCACTGAGATGGTCCAAAACCCAGAGAATCACAAAATCATTAATGTCATGATGAGAATCAATCCCTCACTCTACATGCTTGAATTAGCAAAACAAGGGGCTAGACTCCCTTCTGATTTCAATGTGAGTACCATCGTGGAAACACCTTTTGGGGTCATGCCTCTAATTTCATCCATGTCCCCAATCTCATCTACACCTCTATTTTAAAGCATCATTCAACCCATCCCCCAAATCACATCATCCATTGCTCCAACTCAACCCATCACAAAGGGAGTGCATTTCTCAATGCATTATAAAAACACCCCCTTGTAAATAATCAAGAGTTGGACACGAACACCATCTTGTGGCAATCCATCACATGTCCCCCTCACCTTTCACAATCCTAATAATCCATCATCGTCATTTCGCACGACACCTCTCCCCATAACCTCACAAGGAGAAGGAGACATATTTGAACCAGGGGGCATCTTTGACACTACATCTACATCATTCCCCCAAGGGAGTATGCCACTCACATTCCCACCAATATCGACATCACCTCTTGGTTTAGGGCTTCCCCCTTTACCAAATATCAATCAACAAAATCAAAACAACCCACCGATTGCTAATCAAAATATCTTGTCATCAACATCGCAACAACAAATGACAACCATCTTGACAATGCAAGTCACCACCATCACATCATCAACCATCCCCCATGTATCTCAAAACATGGTCTCCCAAGGACCAAGTGTATTAATCACACCATCCACCACCATAATCCCAATCATCAATACGATGATACCTCTCACCACAGCAACAAACACTATACCAAATCCACCACCACCACCTCCACCACCAAACACAAATATATCAAGCCAATATAGCATTGCATTGCAAGTTGCTCAAAAAGTTGTCTATCAAAAGGCACTCCAGCAAATCCAAAACTGACAAGCATCACAAGCCTCCCAAGCAGCATAAGCCGCTCAAGCCGTGCAAGTCGCTCAAGCCGCACAAGCTGCTCAAGCAGCACAAGTCACCCAAGCAGTGCAAGTCGCTCTAGTCGTGCAACAAGAACAGTAAGCACAAAAGGCTACTCAAGCCCAAGCCCTATTACAACAATAGCAAGCTGCCCAAGCACAAGCACAAGCCCCAACATAGGTACAAGTGCAAGCTTGAGCCTAGTACCAAGCTCAATAGGCCCAGGCACAAGCACAAGCACAAGCTTAAGCACAATACCTTGCACAGAAAAAAGTAGCTCAACAACAAGCATACCAACAAGTGCTAAAATAATACCAAGAGCAGCAAGAGGTAGCCCAATTAGCAGCCTAGCAACAAGCATTGTTGGCACAACAACAACAACAACAACAACAACAGGATCAACAAGTGCAAGCATACTTGGCGCAACAGAATGTGCAAATACCATCCATCAACACAAATCCACCCATCCCTCCAACAATTGAACCACCTCAAAACACCTTCATCCCACCCCCTGATCCGCAAAATGATGTAGCAACACATATCAAGTTACTCTCACAACAAGTACTTGACCTTTAATCGGGGAGAACCATAAAAACACCAAGCAACTTGTGTCCTTATCCATTTGATAGGAGCCTTGTAATGAAACTGTTCCCAAAGGGATTCAAGATCCCCAAATTCAATAAATATCGTGGGACGGGTAACCCTGAAGATCACATCAGGGAATTTCAAGTTCATTACATGGAAGTCACATATGACAATAATTAT
>VDFB02004800.1:5496301-5527049 GCA_007258455.2 Sequoia sempervirens | reverse complement strand
AGGTGGAGGAAGGACAAGTACCTTCCAAGCACCTTGGGGAGTGAGGAGATTTCCTCAAAAAGGGATTCCTTGTCCCCAAGTGGGAGTGAAAGGGACATTTGAGGAATTTTGGAATTCCTCAAAAATATACATGGGAAAAGGAAAGGTGGTGGGGATATAAATGTGAATTAAAAATTCACATTCCTAGGAGGATCTAGAGGATAAAAGGTGGGCTCCAAAAAGGTGGGACTTGGTCACATGTGACTTGTGTGACAAGTCAAAGGTTCTAGAAGATGCATAGGAAAAGGGGATTCTTGGAGGAATAAAAAGGAATTAAAAATTTCTTGGGGGATGGAAAGAGTTGACCAAAGTACTGATTAAGATTAATTAATCAGTAATTAGAAGATAAATGAGGATTAGAAGCCAACTTGCAAAAGTTGGAGGATGTGACACATCCTAATCAAGGATTAGGCATGTGCACATCCCTAATGAAGAAATTAGGAGATGGGTTAGGATTAGATGAAAATGACATGTGAGGAATTAAATAAATGTAATATTTATTTAATTTATTTGATGAAAAGGGGATTAAGGAGGGTAAAAGGTATTTAATTATTAATTAAAATACCTTAGGGATGGCAATTAAAGATATTAATTAAAATAATAAGTAATATTACTTAATTAACTTTCGGATAAAGGATATTTAGATGAAAAGTGATAAATTTGGATGTGTCTACATTTTTGCCCCTCTTTGAGATGGTGCTATGAAGTAGCATCATTTTCAAAAAGAGAATATTAAAATATAGAACCTAGAAGATGGTTAGATTGGAAAAAGAGACACCTGATCATCAAAGGATGACTAGGAAAGAAACTTGATAGAATTGAAAGATGAAGAGTAGGGATTGAGGGTGCCTCCAGAAGAGAACATGCGGGTTGAAGAGAACACATGTGTGCTCTCAAAATGGATGATGTGATGCCAAGGGAGATGAGGAAGATGATGCAAGGTGATGGGTAAGAGAGTAAAGTGATAGGAGATGGATGAAGCACAAATGGATTTTAGGACAAAAGGTGATGTTGCCCCAGTCAAGGTACAAGCCAAAATGGGTTGATGATAGATGGAGTGTTGTCAATGAGGGAATGAAGGATCTTGAGACAACACGAGGATAGGGAAGGACACATCCCACTAGGTGGTATTGATGAGGGAAGGATACATCCCAAAACACCACTAAAGGATAGGGAATAATACCTCCCAGAGTAGTGATGACAAAAAGTGTTGTTGATGAGGGAAGAATACATTAAAACAACACCAAAGGGGCTAAGGGAAGGATCTGAATGGATGATGATGATGATGACGAGGATGATTGGATCTAGGCTTGTAACAAGACTAAGAACAAGACCAAAGATATGATTAGATGATTTGGGCTAAATAGAATGGAAGGGGGTTGGATAGAGATGTGAGATAAGGATGAAGGATGAATGGATGGGGGGATACATGCAAGATGATAAAATGGAGAATGAAATGCAATCCTAATGCAATTTCCCATCTTCAGAGCACTGATTTTTGCTATAGCATAAGACACCAAGTGCTAGGGTATGTGAAACCAAGGTGTAATAGTGTCTAATGCATGAAATAAACACAACAGACAAGAAGGCTATCCCAACACCCCAAAGTCACGATGACCTTGGTTGGGCCAGGTATTGGGATAACCACAAACACACAAGGATGCCCCAGTGTAACACAAGACCTCAGGGATCTTGGGTACTACGTGAGAAAACCAAGAAGAAAAACAAAAGATCAAGATACACCCCTATGTTGACTAGTCAAAGCACACCATGATATGATGGATCAAGGCGACCATGACAAGTGATGTTAGGGAGCTCAAATGATAAACAAAAACCAAAAGCATCAAAAGATCACAATCAATTTCAAATGTCCTTTGCGATAGGATCAATCAAGGGGATGGATGGGATTGATGAGGTCTGTTAGGAAGGATGCATCCTGTTGAGACTGATGATGGATACTAAACTAAAAGATCTTTATGACACGGGATGTTCAAAATTGATTGGATCTCATGATACAAGTGGATCTTATTTGTTAAGAACCAGCTAGATAAGGGCATAGCTTGATGACACAACACAAGGGAGACAAGACATGAGCTAAAGACCTAGGGGCTCGGGGGCCGATCAGATATTAGCCTTGCCTACGTGAAAACGCAGAGCCCTCGTAGTTCGGTGAAAGGTGGACGACTGACCAAGATGGAGACCTTCATGGATAGGATGGACAAAAGGAGAAAGACCTATGGTAGACGATAGAAGAGTGAAGTGGACAATGAAGATTGATGATGGAACCCCGGGGGCAGATCAAATGATCGACCTTGCCTACGTGAAAGCACAGGGGCAACGTAGTTCGACAAGACCAAAGGCAAACAATGGATAAAGGATGATAAGATGAAAAAAAAATAAAAAATGATGGGACCAATATGACAAGATAGGATAAACCTATTGGATTGGATAGGATGATGATGATCACATAAAGCTCAGGGATGGGATAGTTATCCAAAGCAGTAAAATGACTTGGGAGGATGATGTGATAGATAGATGAGTGATGAAAAGTGATAGGAGATTGGAAAGATGTGCAAGAGAAGCAGGGGTGATAACGATGAGATAAATGGCATTGGGTTGCATGGGGGGAGGCCTATAGCCAGATACCAATGACAAGGGATTGTGAGATGGGATGAGGATAAAGATGAAAGAATGGATAGAGATATAGGGTGGGAGATGGAAGGGGTTGTTTGGATGGATGGAACTATAAGGATTGGGAGATGAAAGGGATGCTAGGATAGATGGATACGATGATAAGGATGGGGAGATGGAAGGGATGCTATGATAGATGGATAGGGAGATGGATTGGGAGATGAAATGGATGCTAGGATAGATGGATACGAAGATAAGGATGGGGAGATGGAAGGGACGCTGTGATAGATGGATAGGGACAGAAGGCATTGGGTTGCATGGGGGGAGGCCTATAGCCAGATACCAATGACAAGGGATTGTGAGATGGGATGAGGATAAAGATGAAAGAATGGATAGAGATATAGGGTGGGAGATGGAAGGGGTTGTTTGGATGGATGGAACTATAAGGATTGGGAGATGAAAGGGATGCTAGGATAGATGGATACGATGATAAGGATGGGGAGATGGAAGGGATGCTATGATAGATGGATAGGGAGATGGATTGGGAGATGAAATGGATGCTAGGATAGATGGATACGAAGATAAGGATGGGGAGATGGAAGGGACGCTGTGATAGATGGATAGGGACAGAAGGATTGGGAGATAAAAGGGATGCTAGGATAGATGGATACGAAGATAAGGATGGGGAGATGGAAGGGACGCTATGATAGATGGATAGGGAGATGGATTGGGAGATGAAAGGGATGCTAGGATAGATGATGTCTCCAAGGACTATGTCACAAAGGAAGCAGATGCCCCCACTCTAGATATGTCACATATGAGGAGGCATGAGAGATAGAAGACAAGTGGATGGGAAAATAAAGGAGATAACTAGATGAGGATAGGATGGGTGACCAAGGAATATGATAGAGCATGGATGAAGGGAATGTATACCAATAGGTGTCCAAAGCATGCAGAAGGAGATGGGTAAGGATAAGTAAGTGGATAAGCAGATTTAGAAGACATGTGATAAGGAACAAGGCGTTATGAGCCCATGTTTGAAGTGACTATTGGATGTTGGTACAACCTTATTAAGCTAAATGGATTATGCATGAGGGTGAATTAGAGGGGTTTGATGGGGTTGATACATGGGATAATGGATGGGATGCTAGAAAGGGTATGGATAGAATGATGGGGTGGATATGTGATGGGGAGATGTGTTCAGGACCAACATTGGCACATGTGGTGGTGGATGTAGAAAGATAATAGGATTAAGGGATGGATAATGTGGGGATAATGGAGGAGATGGAATGGTGAATTTTGGGACATAAGGACCCAAAACAGACTTAGGAGATGAAAGGGGTGTATGATGAGCTTTTGGATTAGCGACTTTGGATGTTCTGACTGATTTTTCATGTCATGGCATTGCATCTTTTTTCTTTGGGATCCCATGGTTTTGATCTTTGCTTTGTGGGCCTTTCTGACCTCACAGTTGATTTCAATTTAGATTTTCTTCTCTTCACCATGTCTTTTGGAGGGACATGAGCCTTAGATTCATGTGGATGTTTGGATTTATGCATTTTTTCTTTAACAACCAAAGTGCTTTTTAGTAGCAATGGGATGGGTGTGAGGAGATGGATGATGTGGAGTGATGGAGGTAGGAGTATGGGGATTGCGTGTAGATGGAGGATGTTTAGGTATGTGCCTTTGTTGATCCTGATTAGGGAACATGAGAGTGGGATAGTTATGATGGGTGACATGGATAGGTGATGGATGGATGAAAGGATGAATAGGACAAGATGGGGGAGGTGATTTTGGGATATAAGGGCCCAAAATAGACTTAGGACTGGAGGATATGGGATGGGGATGAGGGGACATAAGGACCCAATATGGATGGAGCGGATGAAGGAGGAAGATGGATGGTTGTTTTGAGGTGATATGATAGAGGAGGAGGGATAGCCACACATATGATCACGGTGGGCGATGGGAAGGGCGATATTTCTTTTGGAAAAGGCTCGTTGAGGACATCTAGAAGTTGTACCAACATTTTTGGATTGCGAGTCATGAGTAGTACATCCAAGACCTTGCGGATACAAATGTTCTTTAGCTTGGATGGGCTCTATAATACCTTGCTCATGAAGGCCTAAACCTTTTCCTTGATAGTTCATTCTCTTGAGCATTCGATCTAGGACAGGATTTTTGTTATTCTAGAAGAATGATGCGAGTTCATTATTAGGTGGAAGAGGAGGGTTGGTGTATATGCTATGTTTTTCTTCTACGAGGAGACCACCATGGAGGAATGTGAGAGGACCAAGGGGATATGCAAGCGGTGCGGGGATAGCATTTTTAGGCGATGATGGGGGATCATGAGAAGGAGATGATGGGATAGCAACATCAGGAGAGGGAAGTAGGGGCCATGATAGGATTTGGATTTGTGGTAGTAGGCTCATGCGATGGAGATGGAGATGGAGCAATGGAAGCTTGAATGACAAGGGGATCATGGGATGGAATGAATGGGGGACTGTGATCTTGAGGTGGACTAGATGGGATGGTAGGATCTTGATTTGGAGAAGGGCATATGCTGGCATGCTTTGGATTAGACTCTTGGCATGACTCATCATGTGCGGGAGGCATGGTAATGGAGTCTTGTTGGGACTCTTCAAGTGGGGAAGATGGAGGGATGGAAGATTCATGAGGTTCATTGGAATGGGTTTTGGTGCTACTAGGAGTGGGAGGAGTGGATTGGATTTGGGTGGACCTAGGAGTAGAGGGAGTGGATTGGAATTGGGTGACTTCGATGGATTCGGTGGTTCTTGGAGTAGGAGATGGGGGTCCAATGGATTTAGTGGGTTCAATGGTTTCAATGGTTTGAGCAGTATTAGGGGTGGTAACATCAATAATAGGTGTGGTAGGGAGAAGGGTCTCATTACTAGTGACCGTGGATGATGGCTCTAAATGGCATGGTTCCATGACTTCAAGATGTGGAGTTGGGGATGGCTTCTTTGTCATGAGTCCTTGGAGAACTTCTAAAATGAGAGACTTGCATATGGTTGGCTTGGCTAGGGTGGTAGAAATGGATGAGGGATTATGGATTGGTGGACTGGGGTTAGATGGAGGAATGGGATTGAATGTAGGACTATGAGTAGATGGGGGATTAGAATTGGATGGAGGACTAGGAGTAGATGGATGAATAGGATTGGATGGAGGGTTAGGAGTAGATGGAGGACTAGTATTGGATGGAGGGTTAAGGTAAGGATATTGGAGTGGTGAATTAAGATAGGGGGACATGGATTGTGGATTAGGACAAGAGGATATAGGTGGTGTAGTGGACAAGAGGATGTGGGGGATGGATTATAATAAAGGTATTGGGATGGTGGATTAGGATGAGGATATGTGGATGTAGGATTAGTATGGGAAGATTGGGAAAGAGGATTATGATAGGGGGACATGGATGGGGAATTGTAATAGGAGTATTGGGATGGAAAATTAGGATAAGAGGATGTAGATGTTGTATAAGAGGATGTTGTAGATGAAGGACATGACAAATATGGGGATGAAGAAGATACTGGATATCCATTGTCAAAGGTGGCATAAGGAGCATGATTAGGCATGGATGAAGACATAGCGGGATAACTGGAAGGGGTGATTGGATTGTGGAAAGTGGATGGAGAAAGCTTACTAGTGATGATAGCATCAAGGGGATCTATGTCATATTCTTCTTGATCAACAAGACTTTCCTTATCATCGTCCACGTAATTAGGGTTTCCCTTGACTACTATTGATAGAGGATGAGGACTCATGATAGTGAAAGGATAAAGAGGATGGATAAAAGGTTTTGGATGGGAACGAATTAAAGCTCAAATCACAATTTTGGTCAAGCTCATATCAGGATTGGACAAAAGCTCAGATTATGATGATTGGATGGGATTACTTTTGATTTTGATGGGATTCAGTAGACAGATGATTGGATCGGGTAGATGATTTGATGAATTTGATTAAAGTACTAGATCAGTTTGATTGGATAGGATCAAATGATTAGATGATGTTGATTGGATAATTGTGATTGGATGAACTTGATTGGATTGGTGTGCTTGGATTGATTAGATGATTAGAGGAATGGATTGGTTTGATTAGATAGGAAGAAATAAAAGGTACCACTAGATAGAGCTCAAAAAATTAAGCAATTTTGGTTTTTGAACGAAGTTGATTCGACGTACGGTTCGTAAACGATGGCCCTAGGAAGTTAAAGGGTCGTAGTCAGCATTCTGCAGCAAATCCGAGGCATAGACAGCAAAATCAGGGGCATAGTCAACTTTTTGCAGTAAATCAGGGGCGTAGGCAGCTTTCTGCAGTAAAATCAGGGGCGTAGGCAACAAGATCAGGGGCGTAGATAGCTTTCTATATTAAATCAGGGGTGCTACTGCCTTTCTGCAGTAAAATTAGGGGCGCTACCACCTTTCTGCAGTAAAATCAGGGGCGCTGCTGCCTATTTGTAGTAAATCAGGGGCACTGCCACCTTTCTGCAGTAAAATTGGGGGCGCTGCCGCCTTTCTGCAGTAAATCAGGGGGCCCTGCCACCTTTTTGCAGTAAGACAAAGTTTGGTTTTTGATGGCAATAGCTATGGCAAGGACGCAAAATGATAAAGTAAGGCCAAAGTATCAAAAATTTGACAAATTTTTCACAAGAAAACACCTCAAGCAAGCACAATCCTATGATTAATATTAAGGGTATGGCAAGGCAAAGTCTTAATCTAGGATGCACAAGGCTTCTAGGGAGTCCTCGATATACTCTCGGTACGTGAGGCACAACCATGAACACCAGTCCATCACAAGCGTGAGTCAGGAACCCCAGCGAGATACTAAAAGGCTCAGACCAACTCTTCACGTCTATCTAGGTATCACCCTAGCTTCGATGCTCCGCCAATTACGACGCGACTGGATTGGGGTACAACTTTCATTCTCCCCCCTTTATATACCCCACCGGTACGCGTGGTTGGAATCGTCCCTTGGGGTGATGAAATCCCCAAGTAGGTCCCACTAAAAAGAAGACACTAACCATTTCCAACTACTCCCCAGGCTCACACGAAGTGCAAGGGGAAAGTGAAAACAAATTAATGCCCCCTTGGGTAACACAAGAACAAACAATCATGACAAGCAATGAATTTTATTCCCCCTGATTATACTATGTTCCAAAATAACAAGGATAAATTTTTTTGCAGATCTAATCAAATAGATGGCCCTGCAAACAAATGTTAGCTATCTTTTCTTCGTTCTTGATCAAGTATGCCCTAATATGCTGCAACACGTTAGCCAAAAAATACCAATATCCTTGCCAAAACAATGTTAGAGGGTTATTACTTGAAAACAATAAAAAATGAGAGCAAAAACGAAGCCAAAATGCCTATTTTACCTTCCAAACTGTGCTATTTTGGGGTGCTGCCGCCTTTTTGCAGTGCACAAGAGGGCACTGCCACCTTTCTGCGGTAAGGTAGAGGGTGCTGCCACCTTTCTACAATAAAATGGGGGCGCTGCTGCCTTTTTGTAGTGGCCAAGAGGGCGCTGCCGCCTTTCTGCGGTAAGGCAAAGGGCGCTGCCGCCTTTCTGCAGCAAACTTTGTCAGATTTTTAAGAAAAAAAGAAAGTTGTGCCCCTCCCACTGCGAGAAAAGTGTTAGAAAAACCCTCTAAATATATCCCTAATGGCAGCAAACGTGTTAGAAGAAAATAAATTTTCAAATATGGGGCGCTACCGCCTTTCTGTAGTGGCCAAAAGGGCGTTGCTGCCTTTCTGCGATAAAATGGGGGTGTTGTCGCCTTTCTGCAGTAAAGCAGAGGGCGCTGCCGCCTTTCTGCGAGTTTTTTCTCTAAAATTCTTAACCAAAAGGGAGGTTAAATGCAAGACCCGTTTGTGGGTCCCACCGAGCGTGCTAGAAATGTGAACCTAAGAATTTTATCCTACTCTAACGTGCAAAATAACTTAAAAATGCAAGTGATAAAAGACTAAGGACACCTCAAGATTAGCCTAAAGAGTGATGAAACAAGAAGTAAAATGGATAAAACAAGATGCAAATGATTTCACCTTCCTTGCTGTTGAAGACTCCTTGATTGGCCCTTGCTTGGAATGATTTTGTGTGCTCCTTAGATGATTTCTTGAGTGACTAAATGTGAGATTAAATGTGCAAAATGATTAAAAGAGATGGCTAGATGATAGTGGATGATTGAGAATGCAAATGGGCAGAATGTAGTTATCAAATGGCTAAGTCTTTCAAATGCCCTTAAGGAGGGGGTATTTATAGGAGAATTTGAATTCTCTAGAGAATTCAACGGTCAAGATTGATCCAACAAGGTCAAGATGAAGGGCTATGGTGGGTTGAGAACCCACAAGCCCTCACATCTTGACATGTGGATGGTGAAGTGGCCAAGGGGATATGAGATGGAGGTGAGGTGTCAAAAAGGTACATGAGGTGGAAGAAGGACAAGTACCTTCCAAGCACCTTGGGGAGTGAGGATATTTCCTCAAAAAAGGATTCCTTGTCCCCAAGTGGGAGTGAAAGGGACATTTGAGGAATTTTGGAATTCCTCAAAAATCTACATGGGAAAAGGAAAGGTGGTGGGGATATAAATGTGAATTAAAAATTCACATTCCTAGGAGGATCTAGAGGATAAAAGGTGGGCTCCAAAAAGGTGGGACTTGGTCACATGTGACTTGATGTGACAAGTCAAAGGTTCTAGAAGATGCATGGGAAAAGGGGATTCTTGGAGGAATAAAAAGGAATTAAAAATTCCTTGGGGGATGGGAAGAGTTTACCAAAGTCTGATTAAGATTAATTAATCAGTAATTAGAAGATAAATGAGGATTAGAAGCCAACTTGCAAAAGTTGGAGGATGTGACACATCCTAATCAAGGATTAGGCATGTGCACATCCCTAATGAAGAAATTAGGAGATGGGTTAGGATTAGATGAAAATGACATGTGAGGAATTAAATAAATGTAATATTTATTTAATTTATTTGATGCAAAGAGGATTAAGGAGGGTAAGGTATTTAATTATTAATTAAATACCTTAGGGATTTGGCAGAATTAAAGATATTAATTAAATAATAGTAATATTACTTAATTAACTCGGATAAGAAGATGTTTAGACGAAAAGTGATAAATTTGGATAAATTAAGTGTCCAAATTTGGATGTCTACACTAGGAACCTGAAGTAAAACCACCCTGGTACAATGAAAACCAGCTCTGTGACTTTCACAAAATCATAGGGCACACCACTAACAACTGCATGAGGTTAGAAAACCTAATCTAGGACCTTATTGATCAAAAAAAATAAACATGGAGCAGCCACCCGAAAACCAAAATCTCAAAATATACATGAATCCGATGCCAAATCACAACAATAAAGGGAACAACACTAATGATAAGGGGAAGGAAACATTCAAAAGTGTCAACCATGTATACAACCATGTCATTGCATCCCTGGATGAGTATTGTTCAGTTATCACCATCAAGGGAGAACATGTTGATTGTGGAGTCACCACTCTCAGCCCCCTAGAGCGCCCACTTCGAACCCAAGATCTGTTCCCAGTGGTTATAATTTCATTGATCAACTAAAAAGAACTTGAGATCATATCTCAATCATGGAGTTGTTGAAGATATCATCAGCCTATAAAAAGATCCTTGAGGAAGCCTTAGCCTCATCCACTGTCTCTATAGATCTTGACACCAAACAGTTCCAAGCTATGATAAGGAATATCATTACACCAAATCTTCTCACATTCTCTGATCAAGACTTCCCTGCCCAACCATCTTACAATCGTGCACTCCATTTGGAAGTCTTGGTAAATAAGAACAAAGTTAAGAGGGTTTTGGTGGATGGAGGTGCAAGTTTAAACATTTGTTCCCTTAACCTAATAAATAATTTGGGAGTTTTTGAAGATACCATTGACAAAGGCAAGGGCATAACAATCAGGGCGTACGATGATCAAGAGAGAGTGTCTCAGGGCACTATCCAACTCCCCGTCCAAGTGGGGCCAGCAGTAATGGAAACCACCTGCCAGGTTCTTGACCTTGATTTGCCATACAATATTCTCTTGGGACGCCCATGGATCCATGGGATGCAAGCAATCGCATCAACCTTCCACTAGTTTGTCAAATTCACATATCAAGGTCAGGAGGTCACTATATATGGGGATCCCGAACCATTCTCTTATTGCAAGAGCCTAGAGGCCAAATATTATAAAATCCCCCAAGTGCCAAAATATGATGAAGGCCCATCTACCCCATACATTGACCTAGCCTCCCTTGCTTCCACTTCTACGACAAAGACACCCACCATCCCCACCATCTCATACATCAAGGTTATTATCCTGGATAATGGACATGGGAACTATACTATCCCAAAGAATGCCTTTGTGGTAGGCGAGTTACCATAATCTCCTAAGTCATGGGGACAACCACAATCCAACAATGCTTCATCATCCCAAACCTTCAAAGCAGGCTCTTCCAAATTCTGAAGTTGGGGAGATCTAAGTAGGGAAATAATAGAAGAGGACCCATCTCATCTTCTATATCAAGATAATAGACCAGCAACTAATCTACCTATGGATGACAACAGTAAGGGTTTACAAATTATGCTCGCCATAGGTTATGATAGAAACAAAAAGCTTGGCCAAAATGATAATGAGCTTCTAATACCTATTATTCTAGAGACGCAACTAAAAAATATTGGCCTTGGATGTCCCCCCCGAGTATAACCATACGTGGTCGAACTCCTCTAGTTAGAAAGGTCAAAAATCCTCCTCAACAATTAGCAGCTACCCTTCGCCTACCTGTGTCCACTATTTGTTTCATAGACAACTTCACCTTTGATATAATTGATGTATGTAATAGTGATGAGGACCCCATAACTGATTTTCCAACACTTTTCGAAGACACCTCCCTACTCATGATTAGCACCCTATCCTATGAGTCTAGAAACCAAAACCATGAAATTCGTGTAGTCTACCCACAACTCATTGATTATGACCAAAGAGGACCGCCAATTTTGGACACATTCAAAAACAATGTGCTCTCATAATTCATGGGACTGAGGGATAATATTCCATGTGGGGATCATAAATCAGGATTCATAATCGATCTCAACACACATACATACTATGGGGAAATGATTGAATCCCTTAGTCACAAAATTGAAAAACTGAGAATAATCTCTAGGTCCTAACCACACTGTGGCACTCTCCAACCCGAAAATAGTAAAAGAAAGGAAGCATCCAACGGTGAAAACCTCTCTGAGGCGCCCAAGGATGGGGGATTCAATCTTCCTCTCAGAGCTCTCCATCAAGAAAAATTAGCAATCCTAGCCGAAAAATGCAATCTAGTTAATTTGGGAACAAAGGAGACCTCACACATCACGTTCTATGTAGAATCATTACTATTAGAGGAACAAGAACTCCTAGCAGCCTTCTTGAGAGAAATACAAGTTAATTTTGCATGGAGCTATGCGGACATGCCTGGGCTCAATCTAAAGATTGTGGTTCATCACTTAGTAGTCTACTCTAAAGCAAAGCAAGTTAGACAAAAACTTAGGAAACTACATCCTCAAATTACTTTATTAGTCAAGATGGAATTGAAGAAACTACTGGATGCAGGATTTATACGGCCAATAGACTATCCAAAATGGGTGTCAAATCTGGTTCTTGTTTCAAAACCTGATGGGGGCATCTAAATCTACACAGATTTTAGAGACCTAAACAAAGCATGTCCAAAATATTATTTCCCATTGCCTAACAATGACATGATAGTGGACATGACAGTGGGGCATGAAATGCTTTCTCTGATGGACAGTTTCTCTAGGTACAACCAAATAATTATTGCCAAAGAAGACCAACACAAAATGGACTTCAAGTCCATGGGGGATCTACTACTGGAACATGATGCCATTCGGCTTGAAGAATGCTAGGGCCACCTACCAAAGAGCCATGACGTTAATATTTCATGACATGATTCACAAAACTATCAAAGATTACATTGATTACTTACTAGCAAAATCTAAGAAGAGGAGAGATCACATAGCAACCTTGAGCACTATTTTCGACAGGATGGAGGAATACAAGGTCTGTTTAAATCCAAAGAAGTGTGTCTTTGGCATACAATCAAGAAAGATACTGGGATACATAGTGTCAATGAGAGGTATTGAAAGAGATCTTGCAAAGGTAAAAGCAATCCTTGAGATGGAGGCACCCAAAAAATTGAAATAGTTGAGAGGCCTCCAAAGCAAGCATCATTCCATCCACAGATTTAGAGCACAACTGGCAGACAAGAAGAACCCATATTCTCACCTACTTCACAAGGGAGTAGTGTACAAATGGAATGAAAAGTGTGAGGAAGCCTTCAAAAAAATCAAAGAATATTTGCTCACACCACCAGTCCTCATGCCGTTGATCCCAAGAAAGCCACTAATCCTCTACGTGTTAGCAACAATAGCAGCCCTAGGTGTTCTTCTAGCTCAGCACGAAGAAAATGAGACAAAGAGGGCCATCTCTTACATCAGTTGCACAACGGTCAGACATGAGCTAAACTACTCATTCATCAAAAAATCATGTCTAGCAGTAGTGTTTGCTTCACAAAAATTCAGACATTACATGTTGGCACACAAAATCAAGCTCATCACCAAGATCGATCCCCTAAAGTACCTATTATCAAAGGCAATGCTCACATGAAGGATGGCCAAGTGGGTCATGATTCTATCTGAATACGACATCGAGTACATGGAACGAAAAGCAATCAAAGGCCAAGTAATCATAGATCAGCTTGCAGAAGCACCCATGTATTTAGAGAATCCACTCATATCAGAGTTTTCTGATGAATCCATCTTCAATCTCAGCATAGTCGACCACTGGAAACTCTACTTTGATGGTTCCTACACACAACATCGATCAGGAGTCGGTGTCTTCTTCATCACCCCATAGGGGGGCTGTATACCTAGATCCTCCAAATTGGCATTCCCCTACACTAACAACATTGTAGAATATGAGGCTTTAACCATAGGTCTCAGAATAGCTGTGTAATGGCACATCATGGCCCTCAAAGTATATGGAGACTCCCAATTGATAATAAATCAAGTGAATGATGAATACCAAACAAAGGATGATAAGTTGACTCCATACAAAAATTTGGTAGAGAGCCTCAAAGAATCATTCATTGATATCACATTTGAGTAGATTCCAAGAGCCAACAATAGAGCAACAGATGCCATGGCAATGATTGGATCCCTACTAGACATCTCTCGCAACATCCCAAAACATGAATTCTTGGTAGAACAGCTTCTTGTACCTGCATTCGAGGTACCTGATTCAGAATTTGTGTGCGAAATCATTGGTCTGGTGATCCTTAGTACCATTACATTTATACCTACTTGCAAATAGGGGTCTTGCCTACTGACTTACCCTCAAGCCTAAAAAGAACCTCTGTCAAGAAAGCATCCTAGTTCGTCATCCTAGGAAAAAACCTTTACCCTAGGAGCATAGAAGGAACCTTATTACGTTGCCTAAATAATGAGGAGGCCTTGACTTCCTTAACTAAGGTGCATAATGGTATTTGTGGTTCACACTTGAGAGGAATCACCTTGGCCATGAAATTGTTGAGGACAGGGTATTATTGGCCTACAATGGAAAAAGAAGCACATGACTACGTCAAAAGGTGCCTACAATGCCAGTAGCATGGAGACCTTATCCATGCTCCAACTCAAGAGCTTCATCCTATTGTCACACCATGGCCCTTTTCTTAGTGGGGGCTCGATCTCATTGAAAAAATAACTCCCACCTCATCCAATGGTTAGAAGTTCATCATAATCGCCACTGAGTACTTCACAAAGTGGGTGGAAGCCATCCCTATGACATACATCACTGGAAAGTAGATATCAAAGTTCATCCTGAACTACCTCATATGCCGATATGGTGTTCCCTAAGCTATTATCCTAGATAATGGGACACCTTTCAAGAATAAGGAGGTCCGTGAACTATGTGATAAATTTAAAATCCAACATCACTTTTCCACTCTGTATTATCCCCAAGGAAATGGCCAAGCAAAAGCTACCAATAAAACCATGAGAAAAATCCTCAAAAAGACAATCAATGACACAAGTCGTGACTTACATTTGTAGCTAAATCCTACCCTCTAGGCCTATCGAACCAACATTTGCACACCAATAGGTGCCACTCCCTTCTCCCTGGTCTATGGATCAGAGGCAGCATTACCCATTGAGATCGAGCTCCCATCACTAAGAATATCACTGCAAAACCTCATCATAGATGAAGAATACAGAGTATCAATACTGAATGAGCTGGAGCTACTAGATGAGCGGTGTTTGGATGCTTTAAATCATTTGCAAGTCTATCAAAACACACTCAAGAGGATCTATAACAAGAAGATCAGGAGCAGGACCTTCCAGGTTGGAGAACTTGAGCTAAAAGAGAATCAGAAGAACGTCCCTAATCCAAAAAGAAAAGGAAAATTTGAACCCAAATGGTTGGGACCATTCATAATCACAATAAGCTACAAGTCAAGGGCATATCAATTATCAACACCCGAAGGTGAGCCTCTGCAGGAGCCCATGAACAGCTCCCATCTCAAAAAGTTTTATGCCTAAATCTTTCAAGGTATAGAACCAAAAAATTAAAAAAAATAGAAAATGTCCTAAAAAGATGGTTAACTTGATGAAAACCTGGCAAACAAGCATCTTGGTGACAAAAAAAATCAAAAAAACAAAAAAATGATCAAAAACAATAAAGAGAAAAATCGTCCTCTAGTGAAAACCACTTTCGTGGCACTTTGGGCAAGTACCTTGGTGAAAACCTAGCAAACAAGTATCTTGTGTAAATAAGCACTTTCCATCCACCAGGATCATCATGACTTGTTCTGCATCATCCATCGCATTCCATATCTCCATCCATCACCCATCCATCATCCACATCATAGCTTGGTCCTGTGTTCGTGTCATGATCCCTCCTGGTACTAATCGACCCGTTCTCAAGGTTAGTTTGTCTTTCCTTTATTGGAGTAGTCTATTGCATCACACCAGGGGCATGTTCTCATCGGATTAGATTCGTGTATGTTCTTGAGATCCTAAAATCAAAAAATCCAAAACATTAGAAAATTAAAAAAAAAATCCAAAAACATTAGAAAATCAAAATATCCAAAAACATCCAAATCATATCAAAATCCAAAAATATGTCAAAAATTCAAAAACAAAGTCATCTTGTCGAACTACGGGTCTCTGAGCCTTGAACGTAGGCAAGGTTGATCTATGATCATCCCCCAAGACACTTAGGTTAGTCCTTTAGGAGTCTGTCATAATAAACTAGCAATCCATCTGTTCATATTTCATCAATAAATCAAGTTTGTGTCAATCAAACTACGTGGTCTCTACATGTATAACGTAGGCAAGGCTAATATTTTGATCAGCCCTCGAGGCAGCCCCTAGGATAGGTCCTTAGGTTAGTCTCTTGGTAAAAATCTCAGGAAACCCCAAAACATTTAAAAATTAAAAATCAAAACATTTGTAAAATCTTGAAAATACCAAAAATAGCCTCAAAACATTTCAAAAACATCAAAAACATCCAAATATTTGAAAAAATCCATCCATCTCATCTCACTTTCACCCACAATAAACATCACTCATAATAAATCAATCATCATCCTCAACCTTTGGTGACGCAATCTGAAACAAGCCTAGAAGTTCAAAAGTGAAAACTTGAAACGTCAAAAGTCTAAATTCTAGGTCAACACATAAACAAGTTAATCAACTCTTTGTATCAATAGCCTATCATCCAATTAGTCCCATATCAAATAATTTGATATCGTCATGTCCTAGGATGAATTCTTCCTACAATGGGCATCAACATCATGCATCACCATATTTTAGTCTTGGCTAGCGGTTTTGAAGAACATTAGCTTGTTTGTTTTCTTTATCTTGGTTTGTTGATTTATCTTATTGCGCTCATTCCAAGGACCTCTCGATGATATCCCAAACAAAAGGATTTAGAGAGATAGGAATGGGGAAACGATCATTATCTTTTTATCTGTTGTTCTTGTTGGATGTCTTTTTAAGATAACCTCGGCAAATACTTGCTTTATTAGGTGTGTATGGAAGGTGTTTTAGATATCTTGTTGACCACATAGGAAGGCTTGCCTTCCTATATTTTGGTCTAAGATGTTTGAAGCACCTGAAGTGTATCCTAGTAAGGCTTCCATATGTCAGGTGTGAACAAGGATACTCCTATTTGATTGTTGAGTCAAATTCCATCACACTACGTACAACGCCATCCTAGTTCTTTATACCTTGATGCATCGTACTTATGCGTGTAATCAAACATAAGATAATTAGCCCTTTGAAAATACCAACTCCTCGGAAAGCAAATCATCATCACCATCATCATCTTGTCTTGTTGAAATCTCAAGTTTCTTCTATCTCTTTCTCTTCGTGCTAACATGGTACCATGACAGTTAATCGGATCATTAGCATCATTGCATTCATCCTACATTCACAAACCATCAGTACATTACACATTGCACATTGCACATTACATATTGCATATTGCATATCATATAGGAAATATTAAAAACACATCATAACATTGAATTTCCATTATTACTCTAAGCATCTCACAAATCATTACATTACATTCATTTCACATAAAAATAAAAGCAATCATCCCATATCATAAACATTATTTGCATCCATCATAACATTAAAACACATCATCCCATAAGCATCATTTACATCAACACAATCTACATCCATCACATCATTTGCACTCATTCTATTGTAACATTGCATAAAAATCACATAACACATATAAGCATCCATTACACTATCACATACACATTATATATCATTCGCATCCATTATATCATATCATAGATATCATCATAACATTTATAAACATCATTTACACATATCATCATCATATTACATCATACCATCCATCATTGCATAATATAGATTTTTTAGTCTAAGAATTTGCACATGATAACATTTTGTATACATCATTAAAAATGCATAAGAAAAGATACTAAAAAATAAATGCATCCATCATCACATAAACATCAGGGCATCGTAAGATAGAATCATTGCACAACATATAGAAATAAGAGCCATCCATAATACATCAAAGTAAAGATAGGACATAGCATATCACATTGAATAATCATCATCTCATATATCATCAGAATAATATACTGTCATGGTACAAAAAATTGGATCAATGTACATGTGTATGTCAATAAGTACAAAAGGGCCACTAGGGCTATAAAAAATGATCCCATAGGGCACAAAAAGAATCTTGTCTCTGATCAAAGTGAGGGCTAGCCCTACTGGTTGCTGGCCTCACCACATGCTCTCTCCCCATGCTCCTCTACCGGCCTGTGTCCTGTCCTCTAAGAAAAATTTGGCACTCGAGCTGCCCTCGACATGGCCTAGTAGTAGTACATCATGTAGTAGTCGACCTCCTAAACGGCCTCTTTGTAATCCCAAAGTGATATTGTGTTCTAGGAGGAAGAGGCGGCCATGCTTTCTATCTGTTGTTGGTGGCCCATCTCTACCGCTTCCTGTAACTCTGCGCCCTGTCTCAGCAAAATGGCCTAATCTCGCTCTGCTTTGGCTTGATCTCTCTCAGTTGTCAATGCCTATACCTGGGCCTACAGCTACAAAATTTGCACATCTCTAGGATTAGGTTGTAGAGGTGGCTATGTGTGGGGCTAATCCTACTCCCCATCCCTAGGAGGTGTCAGGACCCAATCCTAGTGTCCCGAATCCTACTCCTGTCGGTCTTGGTGCCCCAGATCCTGCTCCTTCCTCTAGATCCCTGGGTGGCTGGTCCTGTGGCCCATGATCCTGAACTGGCTGAACTGGTGGTGGCCCACCACTGCCCTGATCCCAATCTCTATCCCCCCGGCCTCACCCTACCCTTCTGCCTCTCACTCTGCATCGAGCAGATGGTGTCCCTAGCACTGCCAGACGTAGGGGCGGCCTGAACTAATCTTTGTAGGCTTGCATAGTGTTGGATCTGCTTGTCCTTGGTCATATGGCCATGGCCTGGCCACCAGCTGCATGAAACTTTGTACTACCTCATGGGTAGGTATGTATCAGCCCTAGGAGCTCTGACTCGTCGCCCTCACAAAAATGGTCATGTACTAATCATCTAGAATGTCTTGTGGCTCGTTGAACTATCTCTAAACCCTGCCCGATAGGTACATCTCTATCATCATGTGCTCTCTACCCTACATAAGTCTATCCTGGTGAGCAAAGAATAGTTGTTGTGCATCATCGAACCATGCGGGTTGTCCAAGGTACGGTCGCCATCTGAACACTCGCATATCATCAAGGACCCTCCTCCAATGAAGAATCTTGTGTTGTCTTGTATGTGTAAAGGAAGGACCTCCTCTATATTGCCAGACCATTGGATCATCTAGCTCCACCGGAACAGGTACAACTCTTAGATGAAGTACGAGAATGTGATCCCACACCCAGATATGCAGGATTATAACCCCTACCCCAATTGCTCTGCCATCCATATAGGAAAACTCATGAAGATCTTTGTAAAGTGAGGCTAGCAAAACTGGCCCCCATGCAAAAAAAGTCTGTCGCCGCCAAACCATGCGCTCCCAAGTGAGCCCCCATCTAAGACTGAAATATCGGCCTCGCCAATCTAGTGCGATGAGACCCGATATAATGGCTGCAATAACTAAGCGGTAAGGTGATACAATTGGCCTGTGGCACTCCAGCTAGATCCGGCCCTCAAAGAATACAATCTAATCAATTTCCATGATGGCATAACAGGTCTCCCTCCAAGCATCCATATCGCAAATGACCCACTCACCGTGGATAGGCAATCTCAAGATCCACCACACGTCCTCCAGCGTGACTATGGCCTCGCCCGTTGGAAGGTGGAAAGAGGAGCTCTCATTGTTCCATCTATCGGCAAGTGTTATCATCATGCCCAAGGGTGTCTACATGGGCGGTGCATAGGCGATATACCAAAGCCCTATCTCTTTCAGGCGCTTTTGTTGTCACTTGGTCAGCTCACCCAAGATGCTAAAAAGCTCTCGAGACCTATGCTTGTGAGAGTAGATCTCTCTCGCCTCCTCTTGCATCAGGAAAAGTCACCGTGTTAAAATTCATCGAAAAAATCTTGATCTTGGCTTGTCTCAGCATCCCAAAATTAACTCCATCATCGCTGCCTATGAAGGCGGTGCAGTTTGCAAATTTCAAATTGCGATGCTAGAGCCCTCGAAATCCCAAACTGCACCGTGGTGGTTTATTTTGCAAAGGCGTCAAAGTTTAATCTGAAACCCTAACTCTAAAGAGCACCACAGCGGTGCAATTTGCATAGGCGGTGGAGTTTGAAATTTGACAATAAATTTCAAACTGCACCGCGGCGTCAGACCTTGCAACGATGGTGTAGTTTAAACACCAAGCGTCGTAGTTTGAAAATTCAGTGAGCCTATATAGCGCTACTCCTAAGGAACCTAGTTTTTAAATGTAATAAATGCATGCGAAAATCAAAAATCAAGCTCGGGTCAAGTTGACTCACCAGTGGTCCAGTGTAGGGAAGTCTCTGGTGTGTCCGTACTCTGTCAGAAATATGCATGGGAAGCTATTGTTGTGCCATTTCTCTAGAGGGTCAGAGCTCAAAGTCGCAGAAATTCTAAAGGTTAAATGTGAAAAGGAATTGGAAGTGGCCCCCCAAGGCCTATTTAAGCCTAAAAATTAGGGTTTTCTGACATCGTTTAGCCGTCCAAGAAGGGTCTAGGTCCCCTCATCCCATTTTTATCCATTTGAAGGCCATTTTATATCATTTTTTATCTCCTAAAGCCTTTCTGGACCCATCGGGCACCCTGTCCCCTTTTTTCGCGAGACCACCAAAAAAATCAATCTTTTCATCTGATCTCTCGAGGGGGCAGTATATTGGCATGTTTTCTCTTGCCGAGGCAATAGTGAGGCAAGTTTTGAAATTAGAAATTTTTTGGTTTTTGATCGAGTCAGTTTATTCTTTGAATCAGCGCAGCAAGTGCATTGCTTCAAAGAGGGGCAAAATGTAGACACATAAAATGTACTAATTGGCCTTACACACTTGATCCTGACTACTAACATCATTTCATCCTTAAGCATTCCTCAGCCTAACAATTTAATTGAATACCCTTGTTTGATAAAATTCATCAAGTTTCCTCTCTTAATTAAATAAATCATTTATCTGATTAAGTCATTCTCTCTTGTTAATTAAATCAAACAATATTGATCTAATTAACCTTAGCTTCGTTATTTAATTAAATAAATCAATTTTATTTAATTAATCTCTAAATTCATCTCATTAAATTAAATAAATTAAAACCCTATTTAATTTAATCTAGCCATCATCCCCTTTAGTTAAATAAAACAAATATGTTTTTAACTCTCTAAAATCGCATTCCTCTCATCTTTGATTTAAATCAACCCATAAATCTAAGTCAAACTTGTCACATCATCTAATCCCTCATTAAATTAATTAACCCTTAATTAATTTAATCCTAATCCTTGTCCCATCCTGTAGCTTTTGGCACTTGCACATGAAAATAGATTTAATTCATTTATTAAATCCCTATTTTCTCTCAACATGACATAATGAAGAATATTCTTCCAAATTTGAAATCCTTCCAAGTGGACTTTGTCCTTCCAACAAGACATTTATTTCATCTTTGCATTGAGCCAAGTGGCATTTAATACATTCCTTTTTCCCTCTTACATGTCATTTCATTATTTTCAAATTCCACCTAAATGCATTTATGGGCACATTCATCAAAATGTGCGCATCCTTCATCCATCCATCTCTTGACAAGTGGCACCTTGCCATTGGTTGAAAGTTAGTCCCACATTGCTTCTTTTTGGGCATTTCTCCAACTTGTCATTCTATAAATAAGGGGCTTCTTTCCTCATTTCATCATCCACAATTTGAGCAAAGTTATTATACTCAAATCCATACTCAAGCTTTAGCATCTTCATCCATTTTATCAAAGCATAGCTAGGTTATTGCAAGTTTTCTCCATGGAATTCATTTGAAGCAATCACCAAGTGGATCACATCTTCATCAAATCATCAAAGATCTCATAGGAGTTGGGAAAGGGCCAATTTCCGTATCAAATTGGCACCAACTCCCCCATAAGATCAAGAGTTTGCATATTCTCAATAGGATTTAATCTATTTCATTGCATTTACATTTTATTCTTGCTTTCATTTCTATTTTGAATATGGTTAAATGGATTTTATGGGGAACCTTGGTCTTAACTTACATTTAAATCCTCTAATGTGTTTGTGTGTTGTCTATTGCAGGTATTAGGATCTTGGTTCACACAATAGTGAAGAATGGTTGAGATTGAAAGAGTTTGAACATTTGGTGATCTAATACTTGATTGGTTGATAAAATTGTGATAAGTTGTGTTGCAGGACCTCCCCCTATTGCATTGGGGTCATTTTCTGATTTTTTGGGGATTAAAACATATGCTTATGCATTCTACTTTATTGTTTTTAGTTTTATGTTTCAATTTACATAATTTTTTTAAGCCAAATTGATCATATTTATATTTATTCGATAAATTTAATGCATTGTTTAATTTCAAAATTACATTTACAAGACATCATTTTTAGGTTTTTACATAGCATAATAAGAAATTTATCTTGTTTGAAATCTGAAAATTGTATTACATTCTAGGTCATTGCATTGCACTTTACACCTTTCCATTTTGGGTTTACATTAAGTTTGTGAAACTTGTATTAGCTTTACAACTTGGTGTCCTATTAGAAATACTATTGTGAGACGTAGTTTTAGACTCATTTCATCCCACGATACACCATTCGTCATGGATATTGGGCTCTCCAACTCTTCCACTAATAGTGTTGATAACCAACCCTCTATTGATCATAGCCTTCATACCACATTTCCAATGACTTCCCTTCATACAAACAATGTGCATGATGTTGAAAAAATGGTTACTAATGTCTCGCAAGAAAACATAGGAAGGATAGATGAGGAAACAAAAAAATTGAAAAACTTTGAGAATTTTGAAAAACAATGCTAGTAGTGCCATTCCTGCTTTAGATAATGTGAGCAAAATTTTGAAAGATGAACATGGAATAAAAATTTTGTGTTTCCTTGCTTACATCCTTAACAAGAACATTAAAAATAAAGAGAATGATAATATGCATACCACAGTTAACTTCATTGAATTTGAACCTCATAAGGGCCTAACTAAGATTTTTCTTGATATTGCTTTCTCACAACAAGATGTACTTAAACATGCACCCGATGGTCCTATTTACGTAGTTGGAAGAATCAATGACAAGCCTAATGGTATATTAATTGATCATGTCTATGTAGAGAATGCGATCTCTAAATAATTCCTATTTATGCATGAGCTTTATCAAGATACATATGAAAAACTAAAAGCATGGATCAAAATGCATAATGGTTTTGCTTGCCCTACGATTGGCTCAATAAATCTCCCTCTATAGGTTGGACCGAAAGAATTAACTGTCTCATTCACCACCATCCTGTTGCCAAACCAATTTCGTACAAAGTTAGGCTATTCATGGCTTCACTCCATGAATACATCATCTCGTCGGTTGTGCATAAATTTTTTAAGTTTCCATTTGGAAATGAGATCTATACAGTGCATCATAGTGGCTTTAATCTTGTGTCTTCTCATGGGAACTATTCATTGGATTTCTTTTGGCTCGAGCCAATAGAACCTATTAAACCCCATGAATAATTATTTTTCCAATCCTACCAAAAGTTTAAGAAAAAGCGCATAGTAGAATTATCCCATAGCAATATGCCTCAACCCATGATTAAACCTCCTACCCTTGACAAAACCATGATTGAACCAAAATCCCTTCCAAGTATCCAAGACCAACCTATGACAAATCCTTTACCTATTTCATATAAGAGACCACGAGATAACCAAACAAATATAGTTGTACCTCCTAAAGTCAAACAAGTTTATAAAGATAAAGAGAAAGTGGTTGAACAACCTACCATGGTTCCTTTCATTCCTCCTTTAAGGGAAGAAAAGAAACCTATGGTTGATAAACCTACTCCTACATAGACACAACTTGAGAAATGCATGAAAAGAAATTGCAATGCTAGATAGTGTAGGAATAGATGTCATGTTATTGCTCATTTGTTACAAGTAAAAGAAGAAAAGAACAACATAGAAAATCAAAATCCAAACTTGTTTGAAGTAGTGCATGATAAACAAGAAGAAACTTCTATGGATATTGTCATTAGACCTCCCGTTGTGATTAACTTGGATGATGATAATGAAATTGCAAAGATTGATGAACAAGTGCATAATGAGTTGAATTTTATGTTTTCATCCTCTATGAGCTTAAACGATGATCCTCCTGATAAGAGTGTTGAACTTGGTGCTTGTCCTAGTTCGGCACTTGACATTGTCCCTTTGGCTAGTTGTCTGCCTTCCATATATACTAAACAAGATTGGGATGTGGATGACTTGCTATAGGTTGAATTGCATGTTCCTTACTAGTCTTTTTATTTGTTTTCCTTTTCATGTTCTTTGTGTGATTGCATGTGTGTAATGTGATCCCATGTACTATTTTGTTTGATGGATTTTTTGTTGAAGCTAAATGCTTATGGTTTGCGGTTTCCTGTCCCTGGCTCTGCTTCGGCTATGTGAACTATATGGTGTGCTTAGGGGGTGGCTTGGGTGTGGATTTTTTTACTCTATTTCGTATGAGGTTGTTGGTGTTTCATCGGCCTAAGTTTCTAGTGTCAGATCTCTGTAGAAAGATGTGGTTTCTCTTCTTGTTGGGGATTATGATTGTGTTGTGTGGGGGGTTTACTTTTGTTTCTCCCCTCCCCGTGTATGGGAGTGGAATGGTGCTTCTGTTGGTGTGCTTTGCTCGGTGTGTGGGAGATTTTGGGGTCCCATTGCTAACCTATGGTTCTTCCCCTTTTGTGGGGTTTGGTGGGGACTTGTGGTCTCCTAGGGTTGTGCTCTGGTTGAAGAATATTGGTTACTCAGTGGTGTTTTCCTTGGGCCTTGTTTGGTTGGCCCAGACAGGTAGTTTTTTCAAGTTGTTGGATGGGGGACTTCTTCCTCCTTGTATCATGTTCCCTATGCCTATTATGCCATTGGATATGATGTCCTTCCTTTCTATTGTCACTAGTCTTTGCCATGTTCTACAGTTGGCTTCTTTTGAGGTGGATTATGCTTCTATTAAGGGGGAGCCCACTTCTTTTGAGGTGGAGTTGGTGGTTTTTTTTATGGCAGAGAGTTATTTCCTCTCTCATGAGTTCCTATTGAGGTGGAGTTTGTTTGTGCTAGTGAGTGGTGGCTCTAGTTTGGATGGTTTTCATTATATCCTCTCCTATAAAGGGGAGCCCTCTCCTCTTGAGGTGGAGCTTGGGTTGGTTTACCTAGTGGGTGGGTGTTGCAAGTTGGCTAATTCTTTTTTTTGTTCAGCTTTGATCTATATCCCTGGTTTTCCTTCTTTCTGTAGCTGGATGACTGGTGTAAGGTTGGTCTGCTTTGGTTCAATTGATGCAATTTTTGCCCCTATTATGTTGAAGCCCTCTCCTTTTGAGGTGGTTCCTGGTTGGTTGGTGCATTTTGAAGATTGTTTCTCTACTATCAAGGAATATTCTTACTCCTCTATTGGTGAGAATTTGTTAAGCTCAATTTTGGCTAACTTGAGTGGGAGGTATGTTGCAGTCTAGCTGCTACAAGTGGATGGTGGTCTGGTTGTTTCTGGCAGTCGTCAAGGCTTGCTGAGTGGTGGGTTGTTCTTGGGCTCAGAACATTTCTCTGTACCAATGTGCGATTCTTACCACTCTTTTGGTAAGAAATTGTTAGGCTCTTTTTTTACTAAATTGAGTGGAAGGTTTGTTGCATACCCGTTTCTGCAAGTGATTTTTGGCTTGATGGTTTCAGGAAGTCTCTTGGGCCTACAGTATTGTGGGTTGTTTCTTGGTTCAATAGGACTAGGTTTCTCCCTTAGTGGTTAGTTGCTCCTAGTTGTGGCACCAAGTTTGGGTCATTATTCTGTCTTTGAATCAAGACTGTTGTTGGTTCTAAGTGTTCTATTTATCCCGATCTCTGTTGACCAAGTTGTCTGGGTTTCTGTTTTGCTACTGTGGTGTCTCAACTAGTACTATTGTCTGGGTTTTTGTTTTGCAGATTTATTGAGGAATTATTGCAACAATCAAGATCCTATTGTCATGTCAAAGTCTTCTTGCATCATGCATGTTATTGGAGCTAATATGTTGATGTAGAGTTCAATATCCATTCAAGCATTCAAAGGAATTGTTTCAAATCAAGTTTCAAGATCAAATATTTGCATCTATTGAAGCCATTTCATGCAAGTTGTAGATCTACATTCTAAGTTTCATTCATGGGTTTGGTGAGTTGTAACATAGACTTGTTCATTCATCATTTCTTTCATGTTTCATTGTTTCATTACAAGGTTTAATTACCAAAACAGGATTTGACCAAGGAAAACCCCCATTCACCATAAATAAAAAAATTTCCCTCTTGATTTGTGTTTGCAGATTTAGGTGGAAGAAATCTTGAAGATCTCTTGAAGAGCAAAATTGAAAAACTTTTCAAAGTTGCAAAAGTTGTCAAGAAATTTGTCATCTCATGGAAATTCAATTACATAATTTATTTCTGACACTCTAAACTTGAAACCTGGGAAAATTGATAGATTCAAATCTATTGCAAAGGCTCCCAAAATCTATAGAAAAACCCTAAACCAGGACCCATTCGCCCCTAGGCGAATGAGTCCTAGGTCAGCTTCAATAGATCCCTTTTGGTGACTGGTAAACATCATCTTTCCTCTCTCTAATCTATAATTTTATTTTTGGTTCCATCAGTATTAAGATTAATCTATTAGATGCACTTTGTAGATTGCATTTTGTTTACTATTTTTAATCTTTCTCCCCAAAGTGTTGTTTAATCGGGACCCTCATCCTTGCAAAAAAAGGAAATCAATAGATTCACACTTTGACTTGATTCACCTCAACGTTGTTAGTCATTTCATTGTGTGGATCTCATTTCCTAATGAAATAAAGGAGAATATGGCCTTTTAGGAACACAAACAAAAACATCTTATTTTTCATATGTTTCACTCTCATTTGCATTTTATTTCAGTTTTATACACTTATAGACTTGGTGCCAATCTCTTTCACTTGCAAATTAAATTTTGCAATTTGAATCTAACTACTACCCTTATCACCTTCACATAGCCACTTTGCATTTATTTTATTTTTACTCTCTAGCACTGCCTTTTCCTGTGCACTCTTATTGCATTTTAAAATTTAAATTGTCATATTGAAATGGCACAACCCCTCAACATTGTATGGTGTTTCAGATTTTTTTAATTTCTCATGGTAATACACAACCCCACTCTACCTCCTTTCTTGCACACAAACTCTCCATCATCTATTTTGATCTCTATCTACTGTTCAAGTTTTAAATGTTTCAAACATAGGTGTAGCCCCTTTCAAAGTTTCTAAAGCTACTATTTCTTCTTCTTGTCCAAGTACCCCCCCCTTCTCCTCTTTCTAGCGCTGATTTTTTTATTATCTCTCTAGTTGTCTATGCCATTTGATTCCCCTATCTCTTCATTGCCTTCTACGCTACCCCTTGTGCCTCTTCCTATGCCTAGTGCCTTATATCAATTTGTTTGATTTCTATTGAAAATAAAATATCCTTATTTTCACTTTCCTGGTAGTATAAGATTTTTTTTATTTTTTATTTTTTGCACATTTAGAATTCAAAATATTTAATTTTCCTTTAATATGTGTATGTATCAAAAGTGGTTACAATTGATTCAAATATCAATTCAATCAATCAAATTGTCTTCCCAAACTCTATCTAAATTTAAATTTATCAATCTGGAACCTGTGAAAAAATTTAAAATCCAAACCAACATTGAAAACCATGCGCAACAAAATTGTTGTTGATGTGAATTATTCATACACCCAAATGCTCCTACATCACATGTACACCATTATCCAACTAGAGTAAAGGAAACAAAATCTCTCCACGCTTAATCTTCATTGCTAGTCAAGAACACAAGGACACATATAAGATAAAATAATATCCTAAATTACATTCAACTCTTAATCAATACCAACTCACACACCATCAAAAGAATTATCCACACACTTAATAACTAACAAATAAAATAATTCTATCTGAGAATATTGATTGATAAAAATGAATATACATATATATTCCTATATGCTTATCTCTATGTTGTTACGACACATTCAGCCATAATATCTAATGCATTCTCATTAATTCTATTCTAATGCAAAAGAAATAATAGGAGATTAAGAATATTTTTGAGGCTTCACATCCTTCAAATAAGATTCATTTTATTTGAAATGAATCACATGATTCTATATTTTCTACCTTTCAATTCATTCAAATAGATTTTTTTTTATTCAAAATCAAGCCTTGGACATTCTTAGTTCAACTTTTTCCACATCAAATTCACTCATCAATTAGGAATTTTTTTCTATTTTAAGAGATTTTTTTCTAAGTGTACACATAATTAGGAGATTTATTAAAGTACCATTTTAATATTTAAGGATAGAAGAGTATGACTCAATCTTTTTGAAATGACCAAGGTGCAACTCATGAAAGATTTTAGTTAACATCCTAAAATAAGGCAAAATATCTATAGTAAAATTAATAAAAAAAAATTGAATAGGTTGTCTTCATTTCAAAATAAGCCTTTAAACAAGATAGATGAAGATTAACGCAGCACATTCATTGAAGAAAATAAGAAGCTACTAACAATTTACACAACTTCTTGTAGCCCTTGATTATCACACCAAGAATTTTGAATGTACACATCAATACATGTAATTATAATAATTCTACAAAGGTACACATATCTAGCATTCAAATTTTTGACCCTTCTTAGAATTCTAGATTGAATTTAAATATGAAAATTTGCACTTATGTTGAAATGTTGAACATATTATGTTCCCTAGTCAAATAAATTCATTCATTCTTACATTTCTATTATTCTACTACTACATTAAATTCATAAAGGAAATAGTGATGCAACAAAAAATGCAATGACATATATTACAAAAGAATTGACTTGTGTGCTTTGTACAGAACCAATTACATTCTTTTAAACTATTCAAAAATTACACATAAAATGAAAGCATAAAGCAATTAAAAAAATTTGCAATGAAATGAAAATCATGAACCATATATTTTTAATAACATCACACTACAATCATAGCATAGAAATACTCACACAATAAACACATTTGACAACAGACCTAAACAAATCCATAGAGATGATGTTTGCAAAACCTAACTCTAATACCAAATGGCATGCGCACTCATACAAATGGATTCATACATGATGCAACAACTTTTTTATTTACAACATTTTAGCACTATGAATTAAATTACTCATAGAATATTAAATGCACAATCAACATCATTGCAGTGCAATGGAATGAGTGCACACTACCAAAGACTTAAAGGAAGCATAAGCATAAGCAAATTTAATGATGGAACCTAGGTCACAGCTTACCTCTAGAAAAGTGATGGCAACCTATCAAGGAGTGTTGATGTCATTATGCATGGTGTCACAAAGAGAACATTCATAGGTAGAATTCTCTCTAAGTTTCCTAGAGGTGAAAGAGATAATCTTACACTGCTTTAAGTGACATGAAGTCAAATAAATGTCAAAAATAACCGATTTTAATAATATTTAACTAAGCATCTAGTCTTATTTAATTGTCTCCTTAAATCATTTGTACTTAAAATTCAAAAACATAATATATCTCTATCCAAATTTTAAATTTTAAACAAATAAAACGATTTAATTTAAATAGCATTCAAATAATTTTGACAATATAAATAAATCCCATTAATTCAACTAATAATAATTTATAACACTATTATCTCACATTTCTATGATATTTTTTAAAATAAATAAATACAGTTCATTGTTGCATGGCCAAACACAGGGGCTTGATGGGGCCATATTCTGCCCAGATGTGAACATTGCATGCCTTGGGAACAATAGTCTTTATGTTGGTATTGTTGAGACCGAGGTCATTTCTGTGCTAATTCTTCAGAAATCACAGCACAGTATCCAGAATTTAATGATTCCCAAATCAACAATGCAGGTCTACTTCATACTCAAAGGAATAAAATTGTAAGCCAAATATACTATTCCCTGTAGTCACTTACTGTCTTGAATCAGATTAAGCTCTAAAATCATAATGCACCTAAAATATTTTAGATATGAATTTTGTGTATTGTACTATTTTGGGGATTTGTGAATGATACTGGATTACAAAAAGAACATGCATATGGGCCAATGGAAAAATGTAGGACACATTTTTGTTGCATATCCATGTTGCTGGGGGGACAATGACTGAATATAGCTAGCCTGCTTTTTAAGATAATTTGCTAAGTTATTTGGTACTAAGCATGAAAGAGGCACAACTGCTCCTATGAATAGGCCGCTTCCACAGGAAAGGGTTCCAAGATTTATTTGAATCAAATCCATCAAAGCCAGCATCTCAAAAGTGGACCCACAAACTGAACCCAGAGCAGATAAAAGCATCCCAACTCTTAAAAAGGTGTTGTTGATGTGAGCCTTAAAGATCATCTTAACATTATTGCTATTGATCAGAACTATGGCTTGCTTCAATCCCTGTGCAACCAAGCTGAAGAATAGAAATGAACAGAATAAAACTACTTGGAATTGTTATGAGTTTTCTACAGTTCATGACGTTATAATATTTAGTTTTTGGATTCAATTGTGTCTGTTTTTTTGTCGAGGTTTCGGATCACACTCAGTGATCCATTTCTTCCTCTTTCTGATGATGAATCACTGAGTGTGATCCGAAACGTGACATAAAAATAGACACAGTTGAATCCAAAAGCTAAATATTGTAACTACTTGAAATGTCTTCACCTATGTAACAATTTGTACTTTCCACTAATGCTCCCTCACCAGAAGAAGTTGTGGTCAAAGCAACAAATACAACCAATGTGAATAG
>VDFB02004800.1:5327885-5487008 GCA_007258455.2 Sequoia sempervirens | reverse complement strand
ATATATATATATATATATTTAAGACCATTTTTAATAATAGGGTGTAGTGTCGAAAAAAGTAAATCCTTTTTCACACTTAATTTGAAATAATTGACACATAATTAACTTAATTATGCTTTGGAGTGGTGTTGTAAGGTGTTGTACACATTCACACCTCTCTAGGGTCCTTATTTAATTAAAATATATTTAAATTTCACCTTTTACAAAAGTGTTGTAAAATGTTAAACAATTAACACTTATTATAATCTAATTAGTATTATAATATAATATAGTATTATAATATAATATAATATAATTATTTTTTTGGATTAATAATTAGGTAACAAGTTACATAGGAGAAGCTTATCAGCTTAATTCACATCAGCTTGAGCACTCTAGTTTGCAGTTCACAATTACAAAATAGTGTCCCAATCAAAAGAATATAATTTGAAATGTTTCTTTAGAGTTCAACAGATTATTATGGATACAAGCAGGTAATATTTGCAGCTATAACATAATAAATCATCTGGTCCTTGTGGCATGCTGCTCACTTCTGGCTCTCCATTATCAGTCCCCTATTCATTGGGTGGCGTTGTAGAACATCATTGTAGATGAATCTTGGTCTGTTTCTTGCCCCACCGTCCTCTGCATCAACTTCATTGAAGACCCTTTGAAACACTCTCAACGCTCTTAGGAAGGTCTTTGAATCTTCCAGATTGTGATGCCAAGTGTGCCTTTCTTTAGCCTTTGATTGTTCCCCATCCTTATGCCATCATTGAGCTGCTTCATAAACTTGGTCATAGACAACTCCATATTCACTGTTACTTGCAGGACAATAGAAATGAATGTGAGTCTCTTATTTGACTCAGTAAACCCCCTTCTACCCCCTTGGAATTTTTCCTCGTTCCTAGCCCTCCACAGATACCAAAGAATTTCAGTAGTAAGACAATGCCAAAACATTTTATATTCTTTGGGAAATTTTCTACAGTTAAACATTATCTCATACCAGTTAATCTGACCATATCCATTCCAAATCAGAAGTTCATTACAAAAGATGTTCCAAAGCTCTCTAGCATAGAAACATTCAAAGAAAATATGCAATACTGTTTTAGGTGTCTTGCATAAACTACATAAGTCCACTTCATTATGATTCGTTTTATAAGAAATTTTCTGTAACAAAAGTTGCCATCTAAAGTAGTTCTTTTTTGGTTCATTCACATTCTGCCACATAGAAGAGAGCACTTTTTTCCAACTAGAATCAGTTAGCTCTATTCCAACAATTATTAACATGAATCCGAATAGAGTCATCATTAGTAAGTTCTTTATAAACATTCTTAGCTTTGATTCCTGCTAGCGAAGTATAATCCACCCATATTAGTTCATTAGAGATAACATATTTATCAACAAAATTTAATAGAAACGTAGCATTTTTACAAGCATCAATAATAATATTATATGTTCTAACATTAGTGCTACCTAGATTGAATTCCTCAACCAGATCATTCCAGGTTTTGATATGTCCATTCTCAAGGATGTTATGGAAGGTTTGAATACCAACTAGACTCCATTTTTGGTTGAGCACCCTTGCAACAGTGCAAGAGGTTTGTTGTTATGTTCCAAAGTCCACCACAATGAACAGTAGGTTTGAAAACTTAGATTATTATTTATGATGAAATTGCACTTTTGGAATTTCACTTTATGCTTTACCATTTCCCAAGCCTTCCATAGGATTTTGAACACCAGTGAACCAACAGTTTTCATGGGGTATTTACTTATGGGAATATCATAGAGGGGCAACTTCTTCCATGATTTTGTTTGCTTAGGAGAAGTGAGAAGAATGTTATTCCTTACTAGGACCTTCCAAGGTTCTTCACCAACAAAGGCTTTCACAATCCACTTCATTACTAGAGCAATGCCTTGGGACCTTAGATCCTTAAGCCCCAACCCTCCATGCCCTTTATCCATGCAGCACCAGTACCACTTCACAACATGTCTCTTCTTTTTTCCTTTACCATATGACCACAAGAAGGCCCTGATCCTTTTTTGGATTTCATTCACCTAGTAACTATAGAAGAACCATACTGAAGCAAAGTATATACTGTAAGAAGAAATAATCTTTTGGCATATTTGCAACCTTCCAATAAAAGAAAGAAACTGCCTATTCCACCTTTCAAGTTTTTTCTCAATCTTGGAGCTAATCCAGAGCCACATCTCTTTAAGATTGGGGCTAATAGAAAAAGGTATGCCAAGGTACCTTACCAGCTTATTTGGCTCCCCCATTAGAAATCAAACTTTTGAAGCCAGCTTGGGGGATTTTCTGCCTATCCAAGGAGGTAGGATTTGGTGGTGGCCACTTTGGCCCCGAAAGCTAGGAAAAATAGTTCCAACTTCCCCATTAAAGTTTCTAAGTTCCTTTCCTCCAACTCAATAAAGATAGCTATATCATCCACAAATTGGATGTTGATTAGTTCATTTTGGTTTGGGAGGATGATGCCTTTGACTTTGGGTGAGGTAGTTGAGTGCCATAGAAGGTAATGCAGAGTGTCTGAAGCAATCACGAAGAGTGCAGGGGCAAGGGGGCACCCTCGTCTAATGGATCTGCCCAACTTGATTTCCTCATAAAAAACCCAGTTGACATCCACATGGGAAGTGGTGTCACTCAAGAGTGTGTCCACTTCTTTGCAGTATTCCTTGGGGAACACAAAAGCTTCCAATGATATTCTTAAGAATGACCATTCAACTCTGTCGTATGCTTTTTTGAAATCCAACAAGAGCATGGCAAAGTCCTACTTTGACTATTTTGACCATTCCATCGCTTCCCAGCTTGTAATAAGATTTTCTAGGATGTATCTCCCTTTTATAAAGCCAGTCTAAGTGTTGTTGATGAACTTGGGAAGAATGTCAACCAGTCTTAATGCAAGTATTTTAGCCAGAATCTTGTAGGAGACATTTAGGAGAGTTATGGGTCTCCAATTCTTGATCAGGGTTTTATCCCCCCCTTTGGAAGGAGTTTAATAATGCCTTTGTTTATGTTTTTGCCCAATGAGCCCTGGTTTAAGGCCTCTTGATAGAGTTGTAACAGATCCTTGCTTATTCACTCATTGAATTCCTTATAGAATTCCACTGGGAGGCCATCACAACCAGGGGACTTGTCATTATGCATGGAATTGATAGCCCTCACAATTTCCTCTTTAGTGATGCTTGCTGCAAGTTTAGCAACACTATACTTGTCAACTTTCTTGGGGATGATCCCTTTAATACTCTCCCTGGCCCTTTGCTTAGCTTCACCATTCCCTTTAGAGGTAAACAAATTCTTATATAAGGCATGGAACTGTGTCACAATCTCCTCCTAGGTGGAGAACATCTTTCCATCCTTCCATATTTGACCAATTTACTCCTTGCAACAAATCTCCTTGATATAGTTGAAGAAGAACTTAGAGCCTTTGTCGCCATGGTAGAGCCAATTGAGCTTAGCCCTGACCTTGAGACCTTTTATTTTTTTCTTGAAGTTTCCTAAGGTTGTCTTTAGATCGAGCAAGTTCCATACTAAGTTCACTGTTATTAGGTTCAGTTTGTAGCTTGGCCTCGGTCGAGACAAGCTCCTCTTGTAACTTTTTTTCCTCCCATATGGAGTCCTTAGCTCTCTTCCTCCCAATTAATTGGAGAAATTTCTTATAGGCTTCCAGATTTTGCTTCCATCTTGAAATGGCACTTTCCTCTTTCAACATCCATTTGTTGATCTCCCTAATGGAAGCTATTCTAGCCCTACAGTCACTGTCTTGCAAAAACTGGTTGTCGAGAAGGATCTTCCCTTTTTTTGCCACTCCTTCCCCACCACACTTAACTGTATTGATGCATGTTTTGATTGGGTGGTGGTCTAATAGAGTAAGGGTGCACAATAACTTGTTGCCTTGTTTTATCTAGGATGAAATTGACCACATCCTTATTAGCATAAAATTTGTCCAAGTGGCAGTAGATCCTTTTTCTACCTTGTGCATTGCACCATGTGAACCAAATTGTATTGCTATTCTTTTTTCCCTTCTCCAGGGGGTCCATTAAGTTGAGCTTGGGTTTTAATCTTTTCCAAAATTGTCTTTCAGTTCCTTTCCATGACACATCCAAGCTACCCCATTTATCTTCGAGTTGTTCAACCATGTTAGAATCACCCCCACCACCCATGGGACCTGTGGAAGGTGGGCTGCCATCCATTGCCATAATTGAGATCTCTCCCTATGGTCATTTGAGGTATACACTGAGTAGACCCCGAGGCTTTCTCCATCTTTTTCTAGGATTATCTAGACCACCCTGTTGCAAGGGGAAGTTCTATGGCTAGTTAGAGACTGCTTCCATCTATTGGTGAGGAGGATGGAGGCCCCCCCTCTTCCCTTTTCATGCTTGGTAGAAAAATTTCATGCCTCTTTCTAGATGAATTTTAGATTCATTTCCAGCATAAACCCATTTTCCTTAGTTTCTTGTAGGAGGAAAACATCCTTTTTTGGTTCCAAGTTTAGAAACCTTCTAACAATATATTTTCTATTTGGGGATTCCAACCCACAAATATTCCAAGAGATTATATTAAGGTTCATGATCAACCATCGTAGGTGCTCCATCTTGGTTGCTCATGAAATGCTCATAGCATTTGGGCAACTTGTCTTCTATTTCTACCCTTTTGGCCATGGGTGATTGAATAACCAGGCTGGTCTTCTTCCTCTTGTTCTTGACCAATTGAGTACTCTTGGAATTAGGTAGGGGGTTACCATACTTTCTGGGCCTCCTCGATCCATTTCTATGTTTCACAATTTTTTGTGTCTACCCCCTGGTGATATTCTCATCAGTATCTTCCCCTGCATCATTTGCCAATTCAGGGCTATTGTAGGTGACTTGGTGTGTGGTCAACGGTATGGAAATGGATGAAATAGACATGTTAGACACATGCTCCCCTTTTCCCATCAGAATAGGCTAGTTGGGGTCAATCTGGGTTAACATCATATTATCTATATGGATGCTATAATTTTTTACATTTTTTGTTGGAATATCAAGGGCTGACTGACAACCAACATGGACTTTACTCATTCAGTTGAAACCCCCAGGTGTCTCCACGGGTCTTGTTACAATTGAACCATCCTCTTTGGTAGGACATGCATTCTTGGCATTGCTGCCTAGCATGGTGGTAGGGGGGTCCTTATGAAGCCCCTCAACCCTAGGGGTTCCAATTGAATTAGGATTCCCAGATTGTATGGAATTCATCCCCTTTTTTTCAAGAATCAATTTTCCATCAACCTTTTTCATATGCATTACATTTGCTTGCCTGTTATTTTTTCTTTTGTTTATTTCTCCTGCAAGATGATTTTCCTTGATTCTTTTCCTGATTTCCCGCATGGCAATTTGTTGGGCATTCAATTTCCCCATTTTCTCTTTGTTCAACTTAATGGGGGGGTTGAGGATGGCCAAGGGATTCTTGAAAACTTCTTGTTCAAGAGGGCTAAACTGAACTACCCTACCTTCATCACACGCATCTCCCTCAACATCTACCAAGGAATCAAACAATTCTTGGTGGTAATAACCTCAGGCAACTTGCTCAGGTGGTTAGGCAAGTTGGTATTCAAATGAAAATCTTCTAGAGGCATTCTAGGTGAGCCAATGTCACTTGCAGGAGTCTTAGAGACCATGGAGCCATTAGGCTAGGGGTCAACAATGGTGCTAGAAGTAGGGACAAAGTCAGAACTAATCCTAGCATTAGAATGCTCTAGATTAGGGTTAGAAATGCCAATCTTGCCAGAGCTTGAATTCTTTTTTATTATGTGGTAGTTTTTTCGAATGTGCCCTTCTTTGCGACACAAAGAACATGCATTGATACTTCCTAACACCTCCAAGGGGTAGCGAATGACCTTCTCATCATCCTCAATAACAATCCTGGGCGACAATTCTATGCCAAGGTTTAGGGAAACAAGGGCGTGAGCTTCAAGATGCGGGAGAGAGGATTTGGCCTCATCTACCTGAACAACATTGCCAAACGGGGCCAAAATGGCAGGAATAAGTTTCTAGAAATTAAGGGGAAAATCCTTCACAACCACCCATATGGGGCAAGACAAAGTGACAATCTCCTTGGCAATGGTCGAGAGGGTCTAGACCAGTGCTTGGAAAACACAACTATCAACATTCCAGTAAGATTTGGCGAGGGTTTTGGATTGCATCTCATTATTTTTTAGGAAAATGATAAACAAACCTCGTTGGAGTAGCCTGCAATAGGAAATTTGAATACCAAACTTGGCCAGCCAAACATTGGAGAACTAGGAGTCAATGTATTTCCTAGCCAGAACCTTATTAACATCAATTGTAGCAAAAAAGCTTGTGATGTCTCTAAGTCTTTTTCTTTCATTTTCTTTTTTATCATAGTTTTCATATCAGGGTTAGGAGCGAGTTTGAAAAATCCAAGGGTGTTAGGGGGCATACCTTCTCCTTTGCCTCTGCCATTGGAACCCACCTCTTCGACCACGTTAGTTACCACAAAGAGAACTCCCTTTGGGATGACTATGTTGCCAACAACAACCTCTTTGAAGGACTTGTTTTTTTTTCTTGTCATCGCCATCTACTGGGATATCAACATTTTCTTGATGGGTGGGGGGAGGGGAGGGGGTGTTCGTACCCCTATCCATGAATGCCCCTAAGGGCCGAGGCCCACCTTGAGTGTAGAGCAATGGTTGGAATGGCTAACCACACAAACAAACAGAGAGAACCAGAAAAATAGTAAATGCAAAGCAAAAACAAAATACAAAGCAAAGAACACCATGGAGGCAAAGCTATGTGGGGGAGACTGTAGTCTCCCCCACTTGGCATGGCACGAGAACCCAGGCAGAACGCGCCCTTCAACCACCTAGTTGTAGATCATTTTCTTTTTCGATCTTTTTCAAAATAATTAATCTTTTCAATTTTTCTCTTATTAAATTTTCCTATAATATAATATAATATAATATAATATAATATAATATAATATAATATAATATAATATAATATATTATAATATAATATAATATAATATATTATAATATAATATAATATAATATATTATAATATAATATAATATAATATAATATATTATAATATAATATAATATAATATTTATAATATAATATAATATAATATAATATAATATAATATTTATATTATATTATAATACAATATAATATTTATAATACAATGCAATATAATATTTATAATATAATGCAATATAATATTTATATTATAATGCAATATAATATTTATATTATAATGCAATATAATATTTATATTATAATGCAATATAATATAACATTTATAATACAATATAATATAACATTTATAATACAATATAATATAACATTTATAATACAATATAATATAACATTTATAATATAATATAATATAACATTTATAATATAATATAATATAACATTTATAATATAATATAATATAACATTTATATTAGAGTATAATATAACATTTATATTATAATATAATATAATATTTATAATATAATATAATATGATATTATATTATATAATATTATAATATTATATATAATATATAATATTATAATAATATAATATAATATAATATAATATTTATATTATTTATTAATATTATATTATTATATAATAATATATTATAATATATTTAATATTATATAATAATATAATATTATAACAAATTTAATAATATTTGTTGTATAAAAGCCAAAGATTTATATATCGTAATTTATTTAATTTTGATTCCATTTTGATTTTTTTAGCGGGCAAATACCTTAATGGGTGGGAAAATCTTGCCCATAATTTTCATTTTAATAAATAGACTCCCCGCCATAATTTTCATTTTAATAAATAGACTCTAAAACCCTTGTCAAAACCTTATTTTTAGGTTGCAACTCGCCAAATCGGAGAATTGAAAGGTCAAAACCAGTGAGGAAGAGTTTGGAGGAGCTGAAACCAATAGCGACAGGGAAAGCAACAAAATCTGCAGGTAAAGGATGCCTTAATGTTAAAACCTAAATGTGCTCAGTATTAGGATCTTGGCCGTAATTTTCAAGGATGCCTTAATGTTAAAACCTAAATGTGCTTAGTATTAGGATCTTGGTCATAATTTTCATTTTAAAAGCATACTCTAAAACCCTCGTCGAAACCTTATTTTCAGGCTATAGCTTGCCAAATTGCAGAAGTGAAGGGTCATTACCAGATTTATTTTTTGTTCTTATGAAGCTAACTAGGGGAACTGGAATGGGGGCGGTGGTTGAACTACTGCTGCAACTGATAATAGGTTCAAGGTGCTTGGAAGACTTGTCCTATATTATTTCTTACATCTGCTATGCTGTTGCATCTTTGTCTCTTTGGTCTCCTTCCCATTACGGTGCTACATAATGTTGAGTGGTTGCAATAAAGGTGGGAGTCGATGCCAAGTAGAGACTCCATGAAGAGAGGAGCTATTCACAACCCACGCTTCCACCCTAGCCACTCACTTTGTTTTTTTGGTGTTTTTGGTGTTTGACTCTGTTCAATGCTGGGTATTTGCAAGGGTAGTTGACCTTGTTTGCATAGGGTAAAGGAACTTGAATGTTAAAACCTCAATGTGCTCATCATAAGGATTTGATTGTAATTTTTATTTAAAAGAAACATACTCTAAAAACCCTCATCGAAGCCTTATTTTTAGGTTGTAGCTTGCCAAATTGGAGAAGTGAAAGGTCAATACCAGGGAGGAGTCTGGAGGAGCAGAAACCAATAGCGGCAGGGAAAGTAGCAAGAATAGTTGATCTATTTCTAAAGGAATACATTGGATATATGTGTGTTTGTTTCTCTGTGTGGGGAGGAGACTGTTATTTTATCATTTGCATGGTCACCTTATATTTCTCCCATTTGCAATGGCTAATAGTTAAATTTTGGGGGAGAGACTGATGATCTATTATTTGAAATGTCAACTAAGATTTTTTTCCACTTGCAAGAATGAAGTTAAATTTTGTGGGAGAGTCTGATAATTTATTATTTGAAATGTCACCTTTCTTTTGTGACTGCAGATTTACATATATATAAAGGGTCCATTTTTTGATGATTTGTTTGGTTGCAAGGCATGTTGAAATGTGGAAACATAGTGACAGTGAAGAAGCTATCATTAGCCCATTTTCAACTTAGCCATGCATTAACTTCAATTCAAAATTGAAGTGAAGCTCATCTCAAATGTTCAGTTTTTCTCAAGGCCTAGAAAGACTTTTGGTGTATGAATATATGGAAAACAAAAGCCTTGATTTGTAAAGATCTGTAAAGTATAATTGTTGTAAACATTCTCGAGTTTCATTTGGTTTTTGAGTTTCAAATCCAAATGAAACTTTCAAGAAAAAAAATTCATTGATATGTTTTGACCTGTTAGTGAGGCTGTAACCATTAAGGTTTTGATTTTCCAATGCAGCTTAATGAAGTAAAATTTCAAACTAATAAATATTGTGTTGTGGCTCCTCTTAATTTGTGATCTATTTGTGATCAATCATAATTGTTCAAGCATTTTAGTCTTCATTTCATGGTGCTTCTTTCAACATTTGAATATCTATGATATTTGAAGTTTATATGCATAAATTTGTGACAATTAATTAAGTTAGATTTGATTTGTAACTTGAATCACTGATTCACTCAAATAAATGACTAAACCATGACTAAATAAATGACTACCATGACTAAAATAAATGACTACAATGATTAAATAAATGACTACCATGACTAAATAAATGACCAGTTAACAACAATCAATGACTAAATTAACAACTAAATATACTACCAAATTGATCAATCAAAACAACCAATAAATGACTGAAAATGGTTTAGTCATAAATTTGGTCATGTTATAAATGACTGGCAATAAACTACTAATGGTCATGTGACCAATTTTTAGTAGTTTTTTTAGTCATTTATTGTTGTTTTTGTACTAGTGTATTTAGGGGATTTATTAATATTTAAACAATCAAGGCATGAGACTCATTGATGTCACTACTTCCTAGTGTAATCAATTTATACAAAATAAGTTTACTAATTAAAATTATTGAAAATTAAATGTGATATTTAGCTCAAAATTTAATGACGGAAACATGTTGTGATAAATGTTATGCTTTGCTAATACTTTAGAATTTTAAGATTTAACTTATATGAAGATCACACATTTTATAAAATAATTATTTTTTCTGTAGACCACTTGTACAAGTATAGATTGATCTTTGTGAGTGTGAATTTGAACTTATTTCTGGACTTGATTTGAAACTAGTGGATCTAATCTTACAAAATGTGGACTATTACGATTCCTTCACCTTATCTAAATGTGCACAAGGATGAGTGATTTAAGAAAACCTTTAGAGAATCTATTTGATTACAAGGGTCAAGTTCTCCTTGGTTAGACCTTTGACGGATCAACCTTATGGCTTTGATGTAAGGAAGCTATGGTAGAGAAACAACTTCCTACACTAATCTTGAGAGGAGAATAATGCAAAACTTTTACAGATCTTTAACAGTTACATAAACTTAAACAAAAATAAACATAAATATCATGCATACCACGACACAGTGATTTATGTAGGGAAAACCCTTTCGGGAGAAAAACTGCACACTCCAAAAGCCTCTCAATATATTATTTAGTAAATAAAAAAGATTACAATATACTTATAGAGCAAGCTCCTCGTATGAGTATCACCACTCAGAGATCAAGAGATAACATGACTGCTATCAAACTCTCAAAAATCATCACAATCTCTACTGCAATCGTAATACAACGCCCTTATAAAATAGAGTTCTGTATTCTAGGGAAAGGCAGACCAACAAAATATCTACCATTAGATCTAAAACCTAATAACGAATGGTCCAGATTTACAATATATCCTTTATTTAATGTATGTTGACCATTCTAGAAGTTTCTTGAAAAAGTTAATACACTCACATTTCGCTCCGTGCTGCCATTGTATACACCTATCAGTGTAACTAGGAAACACATATATAAATATATATAGATCCTATAAAAAATAAACCGCATATAATTGCAAGGTTCAAACACATTTCCCCAAAAATCTCCCACTTGTCAAACACTTTGCAAGAGAAACGCGAGGGTGTAAACATTGTCTCTTTAATTGCTAGAGGCCAAAAGGACCATAGTCTCTGAACACCATCTAAACTTCTTTGTGCTCACAGGCTTAGTTAAAGAATCAACAACATTCATCAAAGTATCTACCTTAACCAACTTCATCTTGCCATCTTCGACCATATCTCTAACAAAATGATACTGTACATCAATGTGCTTGGTCCTGGCATGAAATGTCGTGTTCTTGGCTAGACATATTGCACTCTGACTGTTGCAATAAATTGTCATTGCACCTTGTTTTATACCAATATTTGAACACAATCTCTTAAGCCAAATGACTTCTTTACAAGCATGAGTAGCTTCCATATACTCTGCTTCAGTAGTGGACAAAGAAACCACATCCTGCCACTTACTCATCCAACTAATTGCACCAACAAATAAAGTAAACACATAAGCATTGGTGGTTTTTCTGCAATCAAAATCACTTGCCCAATCTGAATCCACATAACCATGAATATCAAAGGAAATTTCATCTTCAGTCATATTACTATGATAACATAAGGAGTAATCTAAGCTACCGTATAAATATCTGAAGACTCTTTTAACTGCATCCCAATGAACTCTACCAGGATTAGACATATATCTGGAAAGAACTATTGCTTGGGAAATGTTTGGTCTAGTACAAACCATAGCACACATTAAACTTCCAATAGCACTTTGGTAAGGCACTTTGCTCATGTCTTCCATCTCTAATGGAGATGTTGGACGATCTGAAATAGATAACTTTGTTCCAATAGAAATAGGAACACACAATGGTCTACAATTTTTTGGCATATGGCTTCTAGTGTTGTCATTGATGGTAACCTAAGTCATTATTCTGGTTTGCAGATCATGATTTGTTCATACCGGCAGGTAGAGTAATGAATAGAGTATTAACGGAAGTGAGAATGAAGAACAGGGTATGTCGATTTGTATGCTTCACCAGATTATCATTTTGAGTTGTGGATCTCAGGGAAGGTTGTCAAGTATCTATTTTATCTTATTGTTAAGTTTTGTGATGTCACATTAATCGGTGTGTAAAGTTAGGAGATCCGGTAGGATGATTTTCTATTTATCAACTCATGGTGGCCGACTTAGTGAATGTAGCATGTTGCGGATGTATAAGGAGTAATTGTTTAAATTTTTCTGTGTTTGAGCATTTTTATTTGGGGTCACAACATAGCATTAGCCGAGTTTGATGGGTACACATCAAATATTAAATGTGAATCGATCTGACTATTGGGAAATATTTTTATTTTGTTGAAGCCGACATGAAGTGACTAAATCTTTGATAGTGGATATATAGATGAGATTAGTTAATTCATTTTGAAGTGTGAGTGGATGCATGTTCAAAATGTGCGAATAGAAGAAGGGTTGTTGAGCGATTTGGCACAGTTTTAATTGTGCAGAATTAGATTTTTGTGAATCAAATCAAGGTAGAGCAGAGTGAAGTGCAAAATCAGACATAAGATCCAGAATCTGATCTATGAACTTAACCAGAACTGATACCAGGCATTTGTAGATGCTACTTTCTCAGTTCAACTTTTTGTTGTAATCCAAATATATTGTAAGGCAGTGAGCCTTCCTAATTTTGAGCAGTGAGCTCTAGACAGTGTGCCTGAATGCATGTGCATTCCCCTTTTTCTTCATACTTTTAACAGAGTAAATTATGGATTAACCTCCACTGTGGTTTTTCCCATAATAGGGTTTCCACGTAAAAATCTTGGTGTTATGGTGTTTTGATTGTTTCCTTCATGTGCTTGCATCTTTACTTTTGTTGAAATGTTGTAAATGGTTTAAGATCTGAATTGAAATTCAAATATTGTTGAACACTGAGACTGTACATTGATTCACCCCCCCTCTTAGTGTTCCTTGAGTCCAACAATTGGTATCAGAGAAAGGTTCCTCTGCATAAGTTTAATAGCTTGAGGTGGATCTTGGAATGCAATGGACTCTAGTGGTCTTCAACAACAACTTTTGGTGGCACTTGATGGTCTTGATTAGTCTAAAGCAGAAGTCCTGAAATTAAAAGCAAATCTTGAGGATGCTGAAAAATTCATTCAATCATTGAAGGACAAAATCAATGAGTCAAGAGAAAAGAGGAAGGAACTATGTGATTAGATGAAGCAAAAAGAAAGTAAATGCTTGGAAGATGTTCACCTGAATCAAACCTTAAAAAAAATACCTGAAGAATGTAAAAAGCTTGGTAGAGACAATGCTACTCTAAAGCTTGAGATGGAATCTATGGTGATGAAGCAAACTGAGGAGACTGAAGAAAGAAAGAAGAATGAGGAGAATTTGGCCCAGTCCTTAAAAGACAGATCTGAAGAATGCAACAAAGTTAATAGTGGATTCATTCAGCTAGACATTGAACTGCAACAATCCAGAAATAATGAACAAGAGCTTGAAAGATAGATAGTTATTCTCAGAGATGAACTCACTACTACAAATGAATACAAGGAGAAGTTTAAGATTAGTTCTGCTAAGCTTGATGAGCTGACTAAAGGACACAAGGATGCAAATTACAAGCGAGGTCTTGGATATGAGAAGGGAGAAAGCTCTGGATCTAAACATAAGTATTCCAAACAAAGAAATCAGATGAGTGGTAGAAGGTATCTAGTAAGACAACCCAATGCTCAAAATTTTAATGGTCACTGCTTTGCTTGTAACAAATTTGGTCATATGGCTTCTCAGTGTAGAAGTAAAATAAATTCAAGTAGTCCATCATTTCGTGGTCAGTGTTTTAGTTGCAATAAGTTTGGTCATAAGTCAATTGAATGTAGAAGTATGTTTGTCAGTGTAAGGAATGTTAAATGCTACACCTGTGGAAGATTTGGGAAAGTTGCTAATCAATGCAGATCGAGAGGAAATCAATGGAATGAGTGGTCTAGACAAATAAATCCTGTGTTACAATTGCAACAGATTTGGTCACATTGCAAGATTCTACAAGAACAAAAACATGGATAGAAGAGGTCTGGTATACAAAGGAAAAATTTCACAGAAAGATGATAAAGGAAAAGGGAAAGTGACTATGGAAGAGATAAGAGATTAGATGAAGAAAACATGGGTAAGGAAGAGTGAATCTGATGAAGGAAATAAGCCTGCACCAGAAGCAATTTTTGGTAATTCCTCCGGGAATTGATCTTAGGCCATTGGCCTAAGGGGAGTTTTTCAAGAAAATCCTTTGTCCCCCTATCGGTAGTTGGCACCGAAATGCAGGAAATTGTCAGTAGTTGTGCTAATAGTTTACAAATGTATCCATGATTGATTATGCATAAATTTGAGAAGTAGAAGGTCCGCAGATGAATTCTTCTTTTGCTGTCTAAGAAAATAGAGTATCTGAAACATCTAGGGAAAAATATTTAATGCGATAAAAAGGTTAGGTGTGCAAGTTATAAAAGGGTATTTGGAACCCTCATTTGTCACCTTGCATTGAAAAAGAACAAAAGGAGAGCTTCTACAAATTTTTTTTGAAGGAGTAAACTAAATTCGGCGGCGAATTCATTAGGTATTTTAGTTGCTCATAGAATTTTCACTTAATTTGGTGCTTGGTAGAAACTTGTTTGGTACAGAAAAGAAAATGAAGCAAATCATAGGAATGGTGAATTTAGATGAATATGGCAGTGAAAAGATTAGGGATGTAAGAAATATGTTGCCGATTGATGAATTGAAATGGCTTGAAGGTGTGAAACACAAAAGTTTGGACATTTTGGAGTGAATTTCCCTATTTTGATAACACAAAAGTCGTTAGGTTTATCCTGGACAGATTGAATGATGACATTCTAACTTTGGATAAACCCTATCTCATTTCAAAAGAAGTGATTAAGAATCTAACTAGATTATGCAATGTTGGGGATATACCGAAAAAGAAGTCAATTTGGAACAAGGAAGTTGAAACCCTAACCGGAGTAAAAGGAGATCAAAGGGCTTTGATAATTTCAATGATCAAAGATTCAATAACAAGGTACATTGTGCATGGAATCTCATACAAAATATTTTTTAGAAACAGGGAAGGCGCAACTTCAGCAGATGCAATTTACATTTCTCATAAAATGATAATGGAGGATCATGATTTTGACCTGTGTGGATTGCTAAAAGATCAATTGATGAAAAATGTGCAACTAACAAAGAGGTAGATTACCCATTCAGGTTTGGTACCTTGGTCATATTTCTTGTGATGTATTTTCTGAATTGCTTGCCACAAATCAATAATGTTGTATGAAAAGAGAATGAACTAGTTTGTAAACAGATTTTTGAACATTCTAATACTTTGGAAAATTGTAAGCAAGAGTATGCAATTTTTTTTAAGGAATTGCTAGGGAAGTTTGGAGCCATTAACATTTCCATTTCAATAAGAGCACTTGAAGTTGGATCCTCTTCTGGTGAGATGAAGAGGAAGAAGAAAAGAGCACAAGAGATTGTTGATTACACTCCTCTGACACACAAGACTCCAAAAATTGAAGGAAAAGGTAAAGAACAAGTGATTGTGGACATACCAGATGTGGAATCTGATGAGTACACTCCAAGGGAAGAACCAAAATCAGTTGAACCGGACATAGTTATAGCAGAAGGAAGTGAAGACGAAGGTGTTTTATCCAAAGTAAAGATACTACAGCTTGTTCAGGAGAAAGATGGGATGTAGAAAATTGTGACATATGGTTTGATAGACCCTCATATGAGCAAGACCTAATCGAGAGCACACTAAGTATTTATTTTGTGCACAATAATATTAGATTGGAGAGTTTGTAGAATGTGTTTCTTGAAGAGTTGATCAAATGCATTAAGGAAGCCATGGTCTTTGAGTCCCAGGATAGGAAAGAGGAAGAAATAATTCTACATCTGAAGGAGCAGTTTAGGCTATCTCTTACCAAAATAAAAAGGAAAATGAATGTGTTGAGGCAATGTATAAATACAACAAATAACATCTACAACTATTATCTTCGTTGGCCTCATGCAGTTGGGAAATACAAAGATAAGCTGGAGAAGATTGAAACTAAGCTGAACAAGATTGGTCAGGATTATAACATGTTTCAGGATTAGGAGGGTGCAGTCAAGAAAATGATTCAAGCATTGTAGTCTGAGCATACAAAAGTTAAATTCACCAGAAACAACCTTGTGGAGGCCTTTTGGAAAGTGAAGGATTTAATAGAATGTAGGATGGAATAGTTAATTGAGGTTCTGAGGAAAGGAGAGAAATTAGAAGAGGCAATCACAATTCTGGAATCTCTCATCTAGATTATCAACTAGACATATGAGAACAACAACTTGATCTTAATCATTGGGATTTTAGGAGAAGCATGGAGAAAATTTCTTCCGGAAATGAAATATAAGTACAAGATAATTTTCTGACTCGAGTAGTAGTTGTATTTCTTCAAATTTTGATCCATTTTTGAATTAGAAAAAGGGGAGATCCAAAATATGTTTGTCATTGATGTCAAAGGGGGAGAGAGAGTAGTGAAAAATGCTTTATCATTCTTAGGGGGAGTTGTGTTTTGTAATTTTGAACTCTGGCAACATAATTATATTGGTTTCGACACTTAGTCATTTTTCACTAAGTGTTGCCATCAATGCAAAAGGGGGAGATTGTTGGCATATGTATTCTAGTGTTGTCATTGATGGCAACCTAAGTCATTATTCCAGTCCACAAATCAGGATTTGTTCATACCGGCAGGTAGAGTAATGAACAAAGTATTACTGGAAGTGAGAATGAAGAATAGGGTATTCGGTTAGTATGTCGACCTGTATGCTTCACTGGATTATCATTTTGAGTTATGAATCTCGAGGAAGGTTTTCAAGTATCTATTTTATATTATTGTTAAGTTTTGTGATGTCGCATTAATCGGTGTGTAAAGTTAGGAGATCTGACAGGATGATTTTCTATTTATCAGCTCATGGTGGCCGACTTAGTGAATGTAGCATGTCACGAATGTATAAGGAGTAATTTTTTAAATGTTTCTATGTTCAAGCATTTTGATTTGGGGCCACATAATAGCATTAGTTGACTTTGATGGGTACACATCAAATATTAAATGTGAATTGAGCCGACTATTGGGAAATATTTTTATTTTGCTGAAACTGACATGAAGCGACTAAATCTTTGATAGGGGATACATATGAGATCGGTTAATTCATTTTTAAGTGCGAGTGGATGCATGTTCAAAGTGTGCGAATAACAGAAGGGTTGTTGAGTGATTTGGCACAGTTTCAATTGTGCAGAAGAGGATTTTTGTGAAGCGAATCAAGGCAGAGTAGAGTGAAGTGTAGAATCAGACAGAAGGTTAAGAATTTAATATATGAGCTTAACCAAAACTGATACCAGGCATTTGTAGATGCTACTTTCTCAGTTCAACTTTTTTTTGTAATCCAAATACATTGTAAGGAAGTGATCCTAATTTTGAGCAGTGAGCTCCATGCAGTGTGCCTGAATGCATGTGCATTCCCCATACTTTTAACAAAGTATAAATTATGGATTAACCTCCCCCATGTTTTTTCCACTAATAGGGTTTCCACGTAAAAATCTTGGTGTAATGGTGTTTTTCTTGTTTCCTTCATGTGCTTGCATCTTTAATTTTGTTGAAATGTTGTAAATGGTTTAAGATCTGAATTGAAATTTAATTATTGTTGAACATTGATTCACCCCCCCTCTTAGTGTTCCTTGAGTCTAACACAATCCTGCATGTCAAACCTCTGTAAAATTGAATTCACATACTTACTTTGGCCAAGCCATAGCTTTTTGTTCACTCTATCTCTTTTAATTTCCATCCCAAGAATGTGTTTAGCTGCACCAAGATCTTTCATTTCAAATTTAGCATCAAGTTGAGATTTCAGTTCTAAAAAACATACCTTTCCCTTTGCTAATAAATAACATATCATCAACATATAATGCAATAAACAGGAAATGATCACCATCAATTTTATAATAAACACAATGATATCATTTAGAATGCTCAAATCCAAAACTCAACACATATGTGTCAAATTTCTGGTACCACATCCTAGGACTCTATTTTAAACCATACAAAGATTTCTTCATTTTGCAAACGAATTTACTTTTACCTTTCACCATGCAGTGCTCTAGCTGTGTCATATAAATATCCTCCTCCAAATCACCATGAAGGAAAGTAGTTTTCACATCCATTTTCTCAACCTCTAAATCATAAGTAGCAACAATAGAAAGCAAAAATCCAATGGATGTCATTTTTGCAATAGGAGAAAATATCTCACCATAATCAACACCCTCAAATTGAGGGTAACCCTTCACAACCAACCTTACTTTGTATTTCTCAATACTTCCATTTGACCCAATATTTTTCTTGAACACCCATTTACAACCAATAGGTTTTCATCCTTCAAGAAATGGTACAAGATCCCATGTATCATTCTTTTTCAAATATTCCATTTCTTCATCAATAACAATCTTCCAAGATTCTGCATCATTCATACCTAGTGCCTCTTCTACATATCTAGGTTCATCCATGTTAGTATTCAAAGCAAACATACATCTCCAATCATTAGGTGAATACATTTTAGGTGGTTGTCTATGTCTTGTAGACCTACAAAAAAGTTGAGTTGGAGGTTCATCCTCCTCTTCTGAAGATCCAGAGCTAGACAAGCTCTCCTTAACTTCTTGTCTATCCTTGGACGTCGATTCAACTTTCTCAGTTGTAGGAGGAAATTGAATCACATTTTACTATTTATTTTGTTCTGGATGCAATGTAATTGAAGAAGGCTTAGTTTCTCTAAAAATCACACTTCTCCTATGTATTACCTTATGTGCAATAGGATCCCAAGGCTTGTATCCTTTCACACCATAACTATATCCGATGAAGATACATTTCATAGCCTTGTTCTCCAACTTTGTTCACTTCTCCTTTGGAACATGTGCATATGCCTTGCAACCAAAAACTATAAGATGTCTTAATGAAGGCTTGCATCCCGACCATGTGTTTATAGGAATCTTATCAACAAGAGCTGATGTAGGAGACCTATTAATCAGGTAACAGGCAGTGGCAACAACTTCAACCCAAAACCTTTATTTTAGGCCAACACCACTGAACATACTCCTAGCCTTCTCCATCAGTGTCCTATTCATTCTTTCTGCAATTCCATTCTGTTGTAGGAAATACAAAGTTATCTTTTGTCTATGGATACCACAATCTTTAAAAAATCTATCAAAATCATTAGAGAAAAATTCATCGCCATTATCAGACCTTAAACATTTCATTTTTTTTAGTCCACAACTCAACCATTGCTTTAAATTCTTTAAATCGACTGAAAACTTTAGATTTACTCTTTAGAAAATATACCCATGTCCTACTATAATCATCAATAAATAAAACATAATATGTGGATTTACCAATTGAAGGAACATCTATAGGACCAAAAACATTAGAATGAATAAGATCCAATACACCACAAGATTTGTGAGAACTCGAGTAAAACTAAACGCAATTTTGTTTTCCATAAATGCAATACTCACAAAAATAAAATTTAAGATTACAATCAGACAAACCTTCAACAAAGTTTTTATTTTTCAAGATCCTTAGACCTTTTTCTCTAATGTGGCCAAGTCTTTGGTGCCATAACATGGTTTTCTCTATAGGTAACTTTATCTCAGAAGAAAGAGCACCCTCAGGTACCCAAAAGCCATGACCATCTGCTGAAGGTGAAATCCTCAATTCTTCCATAGACTTTCTTTTCACTGAAGTACTATTGCACTCAATAGTGCATGCATCTAGCTTATATAATGTGCCATATTTGAAACCTCTAGCAATCACTATAGCACCTCTAACCATCTTGCATCCTGCATTAGAAAATACTACCTGCACACTTGCATCTATTAGTTTTCTTAGAGATAATAAATTTCATGGTAATCTAGGGATTTGCAACACACCATTAATCCTTTTTATTCTACCATCAAGAAACCTAATTTTAACTTTACCACGACCAACAATGTCTAAATGAGAATCATCACCCAAGTACACATTAACTCCATCAAATTCTTCATATTCAAAAAACCAATCTCTATCAAAGGTCATATGGAAAGATGCACCCGAGTCAATTAACCATGCATCATTACTTGCATGAGTTACCAAAGCTACAATGAATGTGTCACCATCTTCCATCTCAGACTCAAAATCAAAATCAACTTTCTTCTTTTTCTTTTTCTTTTCTTCTTTGTATTCCTTATGAACATGTCTAGGCTTATCGCAGTTCCAACAAATAACTTTGGACTTTCCACGAGATTTAGGTCTCCCCCTGGACTTGGATTTTTCACGCTTCTCATTCTTCTTTCCTTTTACCTTAGGTCTGCCATGAACATTCAGGGCCTCCTTGGTAGTGATGGATACCTTCCTCCTCATCTCTTTAGAAAGCAAAGAACCCACCACATATTAAGTCTTCAAAATAATAGAAGTACTCCTAATAGCCATAACAAGAGAATCCCATGAATCGGGCAAATAAAAAAGAAGGATATGATATTTCTCTTCCTCAATCATTTTAACACCAATTGATGCCAACTGAGCCACCAACATATTGAATGCTTCTAGGTGGTCTGTAATTCATCCACCCTCTTCCATTCTCAAGGAATACAACTTCTTCCTCAAGAAAATCTTGTTCACTAAAGATTTGGCTTGATACATCTCACCAAGCTTCTTCCATAGTTTCTGTGCAGAGGTCTCTTCATGGATATTAATTAAAATAGAGTTTGCCAAGCACAATTTGATTAGACCCTTTGCTTTACGGTCCATAACATCATATTGAGCAACCTAAGTAGGATCTACGGGCCTTGAAACATTCTCATCAATAGCATCCCACATATCTTGATCTATTAACAGATCCTCCATCTTTAGCTTCCACATTTCAAAATTATTTCCAAAAAATTTCTCCACCTCTATTCTACTTGATGAACTTGCCATCTGAAAATTCTTGCAAAAAGATCGTAAAGTGTCTTCTGCACAAGCTCCCACTCAAATATGGATTAATTCAAAAAACCCAACAACCCACAACTGAAACAAAAGGTGATCAAGCTCTGATACCACTTGTAAGGAAGCTAAGGTAGCAAAACAACTTCCTACACTAATCTTGATAGGAGAATAATGTAAAAAATTTATAGATCTTTAACATTTATAGAGACTTAAACATAAATAAACATAAATATCATGCATACCACGACACAGTGATTTACGTGGGGAAAACCCTTTCGGGAGAAAATCCCCACACTCCAAAAGCCACCCAATATATTATTCCGTAAATAAAAAAGATTACAATATAGTTGTAGAGTAAACTTCTCACAGGAGTATCACCACTCAGAGATCAAGAGACAACACGACCACTATCAGACTCTCAAAAATCATCACAATCTCTATCATGGTCATAATACAATACCCTCATAAAACAAAGTTACATTCTAGGCCGAAAAGACATGCCAACAAAATATCTACCATTAGATCTAAAGCCTAATAACGAATGGTCCAGATTTACAATATATCCTTTATTTAATGTATATTGGCCATTCTAGAAGTTTCCTAAAAAAAGTTAACACACTCACATTTCACTCCATGCTGCCATTGTATACACCTATCAATGTAACTAGGAAACATATATATATATAAATATATACATCCTATCAACAATAAACTGAATATATTTGCAAGGTTGAGACACATTTTTCCAACATTTGAGTGTAAGGTTAAAGACAATAAGTAAATTGTACAATGGTCCTATAAAGATATGCTTTGATAATTCTATGATAAATATTAATAGTCCTTTTATCCCTTTTTGCAAATCAAATTCTACATCTATTCAATAGATTCTTAGGCAATTTTAAAATGACTAAATGAATGTCCTTAAATATAAAAACATTAGGACTTGAAACCCTAACTATTTCTTCCTAATTATTTACTTTTGTATTAAGATTTATTAATAAAAGCATCAAATGCATATGCTTTGTAAGTTTCCCCTTTTGCTAAATTGGTTTATCTCACATACTTGAGAAGTGATAGTTTCTTTGGGTAGGGTTAGTTTAAATAAAATGTTTGATAGTAGAATGGTGAATCCATGAACTATATTGTATTAAGTACTACTTAAAGAAGTTTTCCCCCTCAAAGAAGCATGTGACATATCAAATTGGTGCAATATTGTTTATATGTTTCCATTTTAACATTTATTTTTTATATCTTGTGTTTCTAGCTATTTTTTTGTACTTGGAGGAGCAACACATCTAGTATTAGAGGTCTTTTTGGGGCCATGTTATACTATATTTTTTTATCCTTGTAACCTTATATGGCTAGCCATGTTATGCTCTCACCTCACCCTTTTGGGATCTTGGTGATTAAAAAGAGGCTCTTGAAGCAATGACACTATATTTTACCCAAAAAATCCTTTTTCCTTGCTTGTTGTACACCTAGATTTTTCCACTTTAACTTTGTCCTAATCATTCCAATTTAATTACCCTATTCTCATGTTATTGAATAACCTTGTTGTTCCAAGTGATCAATTCTATCACCATTCTATTGTCAATAATCTAATTCTATAATCATTGTTAATATATTCTCATAATTTTGTCACACCATTGATATATTAACTTCATTATGTTAGCTCACATTGTTGATTAGTTGATTACATTATATTAATTAATTATTGTCATTTACCCTTAGAACAACCCATGACTAATTAATTGATTAATTGTAATTAATTACTAAATTAGCTCTTGACTAATCTATGCAATCTATCCAATTTAAATAAACAAATAATCCTACTTTTCCCCATCCATAATTCACCCATCAATCAAAATCAATTAATTAATGTGTCAATCCCACATTTTAGTCATGTCAAATTTTCAGTTAGTTCCACCTTTCATTCATTAATCAAATTAGGTATTTGATTAATTGATCTAGTTAGCTCTCAATCAAATTAGTTGACTGAATTATCAAGTGAGTTGATTGATCAATCATACTAGTCAAATGATCAGTTAGGTTAGTTGACTAATCAATCAATTGAGTTAACTAGTTAATCAAAATAGTTAAATTTAAATCAAATCTTTAGTCCTCTAGATTGATTAAATCAATCTTGAATATTCATATTTTTACCTAAAAAATTATAAATCCACCATTCTTTTCAATAATTGGAGGATATTTTTGAATAATCTTTGATCCATTTTAAAGTATCTAAATCATGCCATCATCATGGTGTCAAAGAGCTTATACAATAGTTGAGTAATACTAATTTTTCATTGAAGCATGAGAAAATATGAATCAATAATTCATTTAAAATTTGTGTTTAAAATAATAATTTTTACTTTATTTTTAATTTTTGATTTTGTTTGATATTCATTGCATTCATTTTAACACACTTAATAAAAATTATTGCTTCATTTGTTAAAATTTTCAAATCACTATTTTATAATTCCATTTTTTTCAAATCATTTGCATTATCTTCTTATGGAATATTAGCATGCTTATGGGTTTTATCCATTTGAGGATTTTTTCTAATCAATAGATAAAGAGAAGCCTCTTATAAAGATCACTAAGCTAAGTGCCAACATGATCGTTTATCTTAAATCCTACATAAAATCTAAAGTGAACAAAGTTAGCATTTAGCCACACTAGAGAGATCTTCAATAAGATCCCTTAAAAAATCATCAAGCACGAAGCTAGCTTACTGTATAGTCCCATGGGGGGGGCTTGGGATTCTATTTTCTTGGATCAAGTGGTCCCATGAAGCAAAAAAAATTATGCTACAGGATTAATTGGAATCTTTTCCTGAAAAATAGTAGCCTCTACCTTTTAGGATTGAAAATTTTAGCGGGTGAAATTAAGGTCGGGCTAGAAATTGCCCCTACAACTTAGGAATTTTTTCTGCCACTTGTCTATCACTTAAAATTTTAAATTCCTAAAAAAGAATAAAACTGAGAGAATTTTTATTTATTTATTATTTTTTTTATCAAAGTTCTCTAGTTCGGTCCTTAAATTTTGGAGCTCAAACTCTTAAGCTGAATTACAAAATTGAATTCATGGGACCACCAGCTTAAAAATATTCCTAAAAATTCTCAGCAACACCCATTGATTTTTTTTAGGAAGCCCCCCTCCATGTGACCTTACCCTTAGTAAATCAAACAAGAACTCAATGAAACACTCAAAATATAATAAGCATTCTCCATCCACTAACATTTCATTGCTTTTTTAATGCATTGTTTTTTTGTTTCCTTTTCCTCATTGTGCTTCATCGCATGTATAACCTTTTAATCTAATACCTCTATTTTTTTGGAATTAGCATTGGTAAAAATTTCCCTTCTAGGTTTATTATGAGGGTCAAAGGATTCTCTAGATTTTCTAGCTTCACTAGCTTCTTATTTGATTAGTCTTCCATTTTTTATCAGCCAAGGATATAGGTAGAGCACCATTCCATGTTCATTACACCTTTCAAGCTTTGGAATGAGTATATCATAAAAATCAAGTTATTTATCTTCTATGTAATGTTTAAGGTTCTTTCCTAGTAGTTTAGTAATAAAGCGCGTCTTAAGAAAAGCATATCCAAGTTGGGAAATTTACCTTAAAAAATTTCATTAACCATTAGAATGATGGACATGACCTTAGAATTCTTAGGAAAAAATAAGACCACAAATAGTTTTCCATGTATTGACTAACTTCAAGAACCATCATTCTATGTAAATAAATAGATTTGTTGTCGCTCGTATCAAGAAGCTTAGTTCTATAAATCTCATCCACAAGACTTGGACTAAAAGAAGGATTTGATGCTCCATCTTGAGATATTGACTAGTTTGTAGCTACAATTTTAGTGATATGATCTCTTTGAATTCCATTAGGAGTAATTGTATTTCTTGTAATTAACCTCATCTTTTGTTCCATTGAGTGTTAAAGACAATAATCTATTTCCATTCTAGGTGGAAGTGGGCATTTTGATGCATGATATTTTTTGGAATAAAGGTTTAAATTATAGATTTATTCGAACATGTTACTTATTTTCTATAGTCATTAATTGTCATGTAGGAATTCGTTGAAGATTGGGTATGAATAACAATGATTAGTCATTTATTTTATCATATCTTTTATAATAGTAACAATAGGGACAATCATTTATAATCGTAGCTAGAAAATTTGTCATATTTTTGTTAAAATAATTTCAAGACTAATGACAAAGGTTTTATTATATTTAGGTTAAGAAATGTGGTTTTGGTCAAGAATTGTACTTGGTTTAAATTATTTCCACTAATCCTCTTCAAATATAGTAAATTCATGCACCAAATACTTCATTTTTAAAAATTAATAATGTTCCTTTTGTAGCACACTAGTCAAAGATTGTAAAAAATCTTTAAAACAAATAATTGCTTTCTTGTTGTTTCCTTGTATCTATTTGCATGACTGGGCTTCCTATGCTCTTCTTTTGGCCCATGATGTGATATTGAGAATAGAAAAAAAAATTTCACTTGTATTTCTCAAGTCCATCCATGTATGGTCTTGCCTCACTCCTGAACCGTTGATTTTTGGCTCCTATGGACAACTCTTGCTCTTCTTGGGTTTTTCACCTAAAAGGAGAGAGATAGGAGCAAAAATGCTAATGGTTCATTCAAATTATGCAATGTGTGATGTTTTCTAAGCTAAATGAAGTTAACTAAATGCAATTGACTAATATAAATGAATGAATATGAATGCAAAAGTGAAATTAAAACTATGTTTGAAAACACATTGTGATATGCAAACAATGAAGTAAATGAAGAAAATATGCAGAACAAAAAGAAATGAGTTAAATCAGAGTGCACCTGGGTGAAGTATGATGAATCTAGAATGTTATGGATGCTGGCTGAAATCACTGATTTTTCACAGCGGGACTCATTTGCCCAGGGTGGTGAATTAGTCCTCCTGGTGAAAAACGGTTAAAAATAGGTTTCTGTTTGTTGGGATCTAGAATCTAAAAAAAATCATATTTTCAGTCTTAAGGTGGGACTCATTCATAGTAGGTGGTGAATCAGTCCTCTCCCAAATTTCTAAAAAATTAGGAGACAACTCTGCAACACTAGATCTAGAAATCACTGCTTGTCGGGTTGTCGAAGTCAATTCTGCAAGAAACAGACAGAAAACCTTCTCCAAGCTTGAAATAGACTTGAGTTGACTTGAAGCACCTAGTTGACTTGTCAACCAATCTTCAACACAAAAAAGCTTGTTAAATATGCACATAAAAGGCTACAAACAAACATGCAATAGGGGAAAAATGGTTTAAGGTTAGTGAATAGGAGTTTTCCTTGGTCAAACCCCACTTTTGTTAATCAAACCCTTAATAAAATAATGAAATGCAAAGGAATGATAAACTAACAATATGCAAATGCTATCAACTTACCAAACCCTTGATGATTCAAGTTTGAATTAATGTCAATGGTTGCTTCAAAGTGCTTTAATAGTTCTTGAAAAGATGTAAAATTCTTGAATGCTTGAATGAATAGGTGAATAAGTGAACTTGATGAATGGGGGTTGAAATGAGGTGAAAATCACTTATTTATACACACTTGTGCCTTAGTTACCTATTCATACCTCAACACAGGCCGGCATCAAGTGTTTTTGAATAAAATCCCAAAAGGAAATTTAAAATATTTTGAATTTGGGGCCAAGGGAGACTCATTCGCCACCAATGGCGAATGGATCCCACCTAGGACTTGAAAATGTGTGTCAGGAAATATGTTGTATTTAATGTTGTTTGTCGGGATAATACTAAAAATACACTTAATTAAGCATATGAGAGCATAAAGGGGCCAAATAAAGCATGATAAAGGGATAAATAGTCAAAATATTCCTAGAAAAGGGTGAAAGCTTGTCACAAGACTTTACAACACTTCAAAATATGACTTGTTTAGTGATAAAAAGGTGATTTTTAGGTGAATTGTAATTAATAGAGCCTTGAAAAGTGTAGAAATATCTTACAACACTTCACAACACCTTCACAAGACGTCATTATTTGAATTTTAGTACCTAAATAAGCATGTTCAAGCCATACCACAACATAAAATTAGAGAAAAATAGACAAACACCATGAAACAAGACCTAAAAGGCCATGAAAATGACAAGGGGCCATTTTTCTATTACACATTTAGCCCCCACTTTAGTGAGAGGATGAACTTGCTTCAAACTCACACTAAAGTAGCCATGAACATTGAGAGGAGGGTTCAAATGCACTTACGTTAGCAAGATGGAATACAATGATTAAGAGGGATGATCAAGCCCCCAGGATGAAGATCCCATGGCAAACTAGACATAAGAACAAAGGAACAAACAAGTGTTGAGATGAATTGGATGAAGCTTCGATCGTCAATCCAACTAGTTGTGGATTAAATCTAGGTTGATTGTTTGAAAAAGAGAATGTGTACTCACTTTGGAGCCATGAAACTTCAAGTTGTCCACGGGGTGAGAAGGCCCAAATGTACTCACTTTGGGGCCACAAAACTAGTTGTTTGCAGAGTGAGAAATCCAAAAAAGGTAAGATACATAGGCTAGTTGGTATGCACTCACAAACACAAAGGTGGCTATGTGGAAAAGTCATGTCGCTAGGTGGGATTCCCGCTCAACCATATTAATTTTATACCCGTTGATAACTTTAACAAGGCCCCACAAAGAAAAATGTTCATGAACAAAAAGACAAAGTACACAATCATGCAAGCTACGTTATGAAAGGTGGTAAAAGGTAAAATAGTAAAATGAAAAAATGTAAAATGTAAATGATGTTCAAAGGAGTCTTGTTTAGTTTATGCAAGGTCAATCACTTCGGGAACATTGTGTCTAATGTTTCCAAGAGAGGACCAATCAAAGAATAAAATATTCACAACTTAGGGGATGCGGTGCATCGTATCAAGCCACCAAGAGGAATGTAATATGCTAAGATAGATCACAATTATGAAGGGCATTACACCCAATGTCATCCATAAAGTGAAAAACACATCATATAAATGACAAGGCTGCACTAGGAACCAAGAATACACATGAAATAATGGTAATGTATGCCCCCACTTTAAAGGAATTGTTACACACCATTCTGTGAGAAATTACTTCAAAGTAAAGAAGAAAAGAAAATGCAAAAAGAAAACAAGACATGATAGCCAACCTAGAAAGCCCTATGCCAAGTCATATGTTTCAAAGTTAGGCTATGTCATGTCAAGGAAAAAAATGAAAAACAAAGAAAGGGAGCTGGCCCCCAGAAAAGAAAACACACCAAACACATAAGGGATCTATGGATTTGGGGACAATATGTTCATTGCTACAATGTGTTTATGAAAGAGCTCAGAACTATCATCATTCCCCAAAGCACATAGAACTGGAAGAATGACATAAAGAGAGTGAAAAAAAAAAGGAAAATAAATTCCATTTTGGGTCAACTTGGAAGAGACATTGCAGTCTCAACCCTTTGCATCCTCCCCAAAAGGAAAACACAAATGAAAAGAAAATGGAAAGGCAAAAGAAAATAAAAAATATTTTGGGTCAACATGAAGGAGACATTTCAATCTCAATGCCTTACATCATTCCAAAAAGGAAAACACAAAACAAAAAGAGAAAAAGACAAGAACCTTGTGGGTCAACATGGAAGAGACATAGGGCATCTCCATGCTTTGCCTCATCCACAAAAGGAAAACACAAAACAAAAAGAGAAAAAGAAAAGGACCTTTTGGGTCAACATGGAAGATACATAGGGCATCTCTACGCTTTGCATCATCCCCAAAAGGAAAACACAAAACAAAATAAAAAAAGATAATGCACAACAAATAGAAGAATAGAGGTACAAATAGAAGAAGTGTACAAAGAGATGAAACATCAAACACATGATACGAGAGAAACACGATACACACATGCAAAGGAAAACAAAATAAAAAGAGAAAATAAAAAAGGCTAGTTAGGAGAATGCAAGTCAACCATCTAACAGGTCATCCACATCCCAATCATGTTCAGTGTAATGCAAGGGCAGTTGACTGCCCAAAGGAATAATTGCAAGCGTCGAACTAGGAGTAGTACTAGGTTCTTCACTTGGTGGAGAGGATTTATCATGTAAGCTCATTGTAGATGAAAATAAAGAGTTTAAATTGTTATGAACTTCTTCATCTATTTTTTTCTATCATCGCATCATCATCATCATCAAGATTAATGACAACGGGAGGATAGAGGGTGATTTCTAAGGATGGATGTATCAAAAGTTGTGGCTGTTGGATTGGTACATTTTGTTGTGATTGTTGCACTGGACTATTCTATGGTAGGTCAGGAGAAGGAGGATGTTCATGTATCACTTCTGTCAAGGGTGGAGGTTTATTTTTGTTATCTTCTTCCATGCGAGATTAATGAGCAAGGAGACGACGACGACACCTACGTTCCCTATCACCACGGTTTCATTTTATTCAGTTTTGGTGTTGTTGAGGTGTAAGAGAGGATTGAGTCATCATAGGTTCTTCTACTTCCAAAGAGGGAAGAACAAATGAAACCAAAGAAGACAGGTCAACCACTTTCTCTTTGGCTTTATACACTTGTTTAAGGAAAGGAGGCATGACATGAGTGGTTTCATTTTCTCTTGGTCATTTGAACGATGGCGGGGAAGTATCTAAGGGTGGTTGTTCAGGAGGTTGTGTGTTTTTCTCAATGTCAGATTCAGGTTGAAGCATGGTTTTTCCTATGATAAGAGGTGTGGAAGTGAATGGGGATGCGTTATGAAGAGACAATTAGGCTATTTTTTGGCTTTAAAATTTTGATAAGCAATGAAAAAGAAGTTCTTTTGAGGGGTGATGGGTTCCATGGGTGTAGGCCAAAAGGATTCTAATGAAAAATTACCTTTGGAAGATAAAGGATTAAAGCCACTATGGTGTATGGTGACTATCTCATTGTCATGTGGAAAATTCAAACACTTGTGAACAACTGATGGGAGCACTTTCATTGAACGAAGCCAAGGGTGGCCTAGCCACAAACAAAATTGGTCAGATTGTGGAATAATTAAAAATGTTACCTCCAAAGTTTTAGGTCCTATCTATAAGGGTAGCACAATTGATCCGATCGTAGGGCATGCAAAACCAATATGTGTCTTAATCCATGTAGTTGGTTTATTATAATAATCTTGATATAGATCATGTAATACTAGAAACTCCTCTGTGATCACGCTCTTGCCACAAGAAGGCTATTAATATCCCATTAGTGGGCTTATCATAGATTCTTCCAGCTATGTAGAGAGCACCATCAGGAAAATTTTGTAGTATGTCCTTAGCAGAAAAAGTGATATCAAGAGATTTAGTGGTTTGGCCCTTATGATGGATAACGTCTATCGTAGCCACTAGTTCATCCATAGGAGTTTTTGTAGTAATAGGTGGAGGTGTATCATGTTGTTCAATGGTTGTATCAATAGTAATTACATCAATATTTGAAGGTTTGCTAGCCTTAACAAATGAGGCAGTATGTTTATGCATGTGATTAGTGAAAATTTGCAAATTTTGGTCAGGGGGTGCAACAGACTTATTGCCTTGATCATTAACACCCATAATGGAAAAATGGCTTGAATCAATGAGGTCTTGAACTAAATGTTTTAGACGCTTGCAGTGTTTAGTTTCATGTCCATTTTGGTGATGAAAATGACAATAAGCATTAGGTTTGAAGGTGGGTGGTAATGGCTGGTTTGGATCAAGTGGTCTAATGGGTGGAAAATTGAGCATGCATTGTTGAATTAATTGGTTCATCATGTTATGAAGGGTATCGGGTAGGGGAGTAAATTGTCTCTTCAGGTCCCCATAGGAATAAGGCACCACTGCTTTAATAGCTTCCACTTGATTTGGAACTGGTTAGGTTGGCTGCGATTGAGGTTGAGGAGGCAGATTAAACTATAAAAAGTATCTGTTTGGTTTGTAGAAGTTTTGTGTGTTATTTTGGCTTTGATTGTTGTGTTCAGGTTTTTTAGCTCGACTAGAAGTGGATTTTGAATCATCACTTGAAACCAATTTATGGTATTCACACAAGGTTGTGCATAAATGCATAAACGAAGGGAATTTCATCATTTTTAATTTATCCTGAAGGTGTGTGTGCAAGTTTTTGATAAACATATTTTGCAGATGTGCATCAAGAATCTTGACATCGATTTGAGCATATAAGGATTGGTAACATGAGATAAAATCTGTTACTTTTTCATCTGTGTTTTGTCTACATCACATGAGGTCAGCCATTGTCTTTTTAGGTGTCATGTGAACTTGAAAGTGACTTATGAAAGCATCCACTAATTCATTGAAAGAACAGATGGAATGATTAGGCAAGTTGGAAAACCACTCTAAGGAAGCGTCTTTCAAGGTCCTTGGGAAAAGTTTAGCTAAAATTTTATTGTCAAGGACAAAGGAACTACATAAAGCTGTATAAGCATTAACATAATTGACAGGGTCTCCTTTTCCTCCATATTTCTCAAACCGAGGCATTTCTATCCCTTGTGGCATCGGGGTATGTAAGATTTCTAATGATAAAGGGCTACTACAGACATGATATGTAGGTGGAGTGGATTGACCTTGGCTAATGGTGGAAAGTTGATGTTGCATGGATGAAACGGTGGTGAGGAGTTGTGTAAGAAGGGGATTAGGGTATGTGGGTTGAGGTGGAAGGGAAAATGGTGATGGAGTGTAGGTGATATGAGGGGAAGTGAAAGGAATACTATGGGGTGTGAAGGTGGTGGAAGGGACTTGCGATGCCACAAGAGAAGTAGGAATGCTAGTGGAAATTGGGAAAGAGGTAGCCACATAATTAACCTGATGCATAGTTGTGTGGACATGTGGATTGGTATAAGTTGGTATGGAAGCTATGGTTGAAGGGGGAGGAACTTGAGGTCCTCCTTGGCTTATAGGAATGTTTGCAGATTGAATATTAGAAGAAGCATGTTTATTGTAAATCTTGGCAATCTTCTTCATCACTTGCAAGCCATCATCACTTTCAATTAAACGATGAAGGTTTTCAATGGTGGGTATGGTGGTGGTAGAAATTTTTTCAAGTGACAAGTCTTATTGTAAGTGTGCAAAATCCTCATGAATATTAATGACCTTTTCTTGTGGGAGGGAGTTGTTTTGGTTTTCAAAATTTGTTGGATGGAAAGGTGAAGGCATAGAAGTGGTATTGTCAAGGCCTAATGCACCATTGTCCATATGAGGAGTAGGAGTTCATGAGATCCCAAGGTCCACAATGAAAGTGCTATCGTAGGAGGTCATGAGTCTAGAACTTCTTCTCACTAAAGTATTATCAATGGGGCACCAAACACTCATACAAGTACCACAAAGGAGGGGTGAATGAAAATGCAAACTAATATAAGAGTTTGAAATGAAAATAATAGAAATGCTACTAACTATAATAGAGATCTAACTACAGAAAACAAAAATGCAGACAAATGCCAAAAAAATGCCAGAAATGTTGTTTAACAAGTGTAGAGGGACTGATTCACCCTGGGTGGCGAATGAGTCCTAGTATGATGTTTTTGTGTGTTTTTCAGAAATTATAATGTGATTTTAATGTTTTACAGAATGCAATCAAGGATGCAAAATGTAGATTTTTACTTTTTTCAATGAGATGCAATGCAAAAATGAAATCTAAATGAAGTTTTCACTAATGCAAGATAAAAAATCTTAGAATGCAAAAACAAAAAAATGTACTAATTGAATGTTAATGAAAATGTAAACTAGGATGAAATATGTAAATGAAATCAGAAATGCAAAGTGCTCAAAATTTAGGTTCACCAAAATGAACCGTTGATTTTTGGCTCCTATGGACAACTCTTGCTCTTCTAGGGTTTTTCACCTAAAAGGAGAGAGATAAGAGCAAAAATGCTAATGGTTCATTCAAATTATGTAATGTGTGATGTTGTCTAAGCTAAATGAAGTTAAATAAATGCAATTGAATGATCTAAATGAATGAATATGAATGCAAAAGTGAAATTAAAACTATGTTTGAAAACACTTTATGATATGCAAACAATGAAGTAAATGAAGAAAATATGCATAACAAAAAGAAATGAGTTAAATCAGAGTGCACCTAGGTGAAGTATGATGAATATGGAATGCTGTGGATGCTAGCTGAAATCACTAATTTTCACAGTGGGACTCATTCGCCCAAGGTGGTGAATCAGTCCTCCTCTTAGTGAAAAACTATCGGAAACAAGTTTCTATCTGTTGGGATCCAGAATCTAACAAAATTCAAATTTTTAGTCCTAAGGTGGGACTCATTCACCACAGGTGGTGAATCAGTCCTCTCCCAAATTTATGAAAAATCAAGATACAACTTTGTAACACCAGATTTGGAAATCACTGCTTGTCGGGTTGCCGAAGTCAATTCTATAAGAAACAGATAGAAAACCTTCTCCAAGCTTGAAATAGACTTGAATTGACTTGAAGCACCTAGTTGACTTGTAAACCAATCTTCAACACCAAAAATCTTGTTAAATATGCACTCAAAAGGTTGCAAACAAACATGCAATAGGGGAAAAATGGTTTAAGGTTAGTGAATAGGGGTTTGCCTTGGTCAAACCCCACTTTTGGTGATCAAACCCTTAATAAAATAATGAAATGCAAAGGAATGATAAAATAACAACATGCAAATTGTTGGAAATATGTGTCTCAATATCACAGGTTGAAACCTCTAAAAGAACTAGAACCAAGTCAGTGTGACATTCCTATTGTTTGGCCGACTAGCAGCTTTGGAACCTTGTGGAAAGTTCTGGTCGCTGAGACCTTGCTTTTGTCTTGCCGACTGGTGTTGTCGCTGTGACTCTTGGTGTTCATTGTAACCCTCTGTCAAGTAGAGATCTCTGGCCGACAGGCCATTCTTATCGGATATTGGGGAGACTCTGGGTGACAAGTAGTGTTAGGGAGAGACTTGGATGTTCGGTATGAAGTCTTACCGATATGGAAAGTCTCGATGAAATTTTTACATTCGAATTCATCGGGGAGACCCTTGGCCGAAAGGCTTGCTTCGGTATGAAGTTTTACCAATATGGATTGTCTCGCTGATAGCTACACTTGGAGTCTTCGCGGTAACACAAAGGATTCAGTGTGAACTCTTGGCAACATATGTTTGTCTCACTGATGCTCATCGGGGTAACATGGAAGCCTTGGTAAGAAGTCTTGGTGACAGTTGATTGTCTCACCGATGGATATGGTTTCGCTGGCTGGTTGGCATCTTCGTTGTAACCTCTTAGCGATAGTGGTAAGTCTTGTTGACTGTTGGACATTCTGGAATAACATGAAGGTTCAGTATGATCTCTTGAGGAAGGATGATAGTCTTGCTGATGGGAATAATCTTGTCTATGTGACTTTGGAATTTCAGTGTGATGTCTCATCGAACGGCGATTGTCTCGCCGATGAGAATGCTGAGGTCGATGCAGCTTGTGAACTTAGTATAATGTCTTGTCGATAGTGAAGACTCTTGGCGATAATGACAATCTAGCTTTGTGGCATCGGGGAGACACGATTAGTGTCTCACCGATATGCAACACAAGTTGAACGCCTTTGACTGAGTGATGACTATCCTACGTGGTGAGTCTATGACCAATCAGAGAAGCCGCATGGGAACCATTGGAAGTTAGACTATTGCATCCATTCTATGAGGAAGTTTGATAGACAAGGACGACATGGATATACTTAGGAATAGCAGATGTTGTTTGGTTTGATGGTTGCAGTAACAGTTGGATGAATAGTTCAATGAGTGATCAGTGAATTTAATTCTGAGAGGATTGTAACTTGAATATTCTGAAGCAAGGTTGATCATTGTTAATGCTGTTGTAAATTGACATTAGAGAGAGTGAAGCCCATACTCTGTATGTAATTTCTTTACTGTAATACAAAGGGGTTTTTCTTGGTGTGGTGGGTTTTTCTCTCATAAGGGTTTTCCCATGTAAATCTGGTGTTCATCTGTGTATGATTATTTCTTTGTTTTTGTTATTTCTTTCAAGTGTATCTTATTTGGACTGTAATTGAAAATTTAAAAGTATCTCTACATTCTTCCCTAAGGTTTTGACGTTAGGAGAGTTAGTTCTGCACCTTAGCTTTCCTTACAAGTGGTATTAGAGCCTAGCCAGTTGTGTTATCCTTGTGGGTATGTTGGATTTTTTGAGTCAATTTATGTTCAGTGGGAGTCTTGTAGAAGTTTGGTAATTCGAATTACAGGTTAAGATGGAAAGCACGTCAGGAAAGATTGAAATTGAGAAATTCAATGGCAGCAATTTTGAGTTGTGGAAACTTAAAATGGAGGATCTGTTGGTTGATCATGATCTTTGGATTGCTGTGTCTAGAAAGAAGCCTACAAGCATGAAGCAAGAAGATTGGGACCTTGTAGATAGAAAATCTAAGGGGCTGATAAGGCTCTGTTTAGCAAACTCTGTTCTTCTGAATGTTCATGAAGAAAAGACTGCATCTTCCTTATGGAAAAGACTGGAAGCTATTTATCAGGGCAAGTCCTTGGTGAATAAATTGTTCTTGAGGAAGAAGCTGTACTCTCTGACAATGCAGGAAGGAGGATCTATTGCTGATCATTTGAACGCATTCAACATGCTAATTGCATAGTTAACATCTATGGGCGTGAAGATTGATGAAGAGGATCATTGTATGTTGTTATTATGTTCTTTGCCAGATTCTTGGGATCACTTGGTAATGGCTATTGGGAGTACGACATCTAATTTTAAGATGGAAGATGTTGTTTCTTCTTTGTTATCAGAAGAGATGAGAAGGAAATCTTTTGAGATGGTGAAGGAGGCTCTTGCTGTTAGAGGTAGATAGAAAGATAAAGGCAAGAAGAAGGATAAGAAGTCCAAATTGAAATCAGAAGGGAGATCAAAGTCTCTTGGCAAGAAGTCCAAGGTGAAGTGCTGGAATTGTGGGCAACCTAGTCATGTCCGAAAGGATTGCAAAGAGGAGAAAAAGAAGTATTGTTCTGACAATGATTCTTCTCAGAGTGATGCAGATGCTTTCATTGTAGCCTTGGCTACGTAGGCATCAGATGATGTCTGGCTAATTGATTCTGGAGCATCTTTCCACATGACATCTCATAGATACTGGTTCATGAAGTATGAAAAATACAATGGTGGAAAGGTGTATTTGGCAAGTGATTCATCATTGGAAATAGTTGGCCATGGAAGAGTGAAGGGAATTAATAATGTAATGCATATATCAGGTCTGGCTTGAAACTTACTTTCTGTTAATATGCTGAATGATATTGGAGTGCAAGTCACGTTCTCTGGAAATGGCTGCAAGATGACTAGAGGCTCTATGGTGCTAGCAAGAGGTGCTCATGTTAGTACCTTGTATAAGCTTGATGCACATGTTGTGCAAAGCAATAGTGTCTTTGCAAAGTCATAGAAAGCTACTCATGGAGGAAAAGAGGAAAATGTTCCTAATAGTGTAAACTCTATGGAAGTTAAAATTCCAGTAGAAAAGACTATGCTCTAGCATCATAGGCTAGGCCGCATTGGTGAAAAAGGTTTAAAAACCTCGAAGAATAAAAACCTGGTTGAGGGGCTTGAAGATTGTAACCTCGAATTCGAGTTTTGTGAACATTGTATATATGGTAAACAACACCGTGTTTCATTTTATTCCAGTCCTCACAAATCTTCTGGTTTGCTTGATTATATACATTATGATGTTTTTGGTCTAGTGAATGTTTCTTCTTTGTCTAAGTCAAGGTACTATGTATCATTCATTGATGATTATTTGAGAAGAACATTTGTTTATTTTTTGAAAAGTAAATCATAAGTGTTCAGCCGGTTTAAGGAATTTAAGAACCTTGTAGAAAATTAGAATGGAAGAAAAATAAAATGTTTAAGGACTGATAATGGCAGTGAATTTTATTTTGATGATTTTGAGAGGTACTGTAAAGATCATGGGATTAAGAGACATAAGACTACACCCTACACTCCACAACAAAATGGAGTTGCAGAAAGGTTCAACAAGACAGTGATGGAAAGAGCACGAAGTATACTAAGCAGTGATGGCTTGGAGCAGAAGTTCTTGGCTGAGGCAGTTGCTACAACATGTTACTTGATAAACCATTCTCCGAATTCCGCTCTTGTTGTGAAAACACCTTTGGAAGCATGGTCTGGTAAGAAGCCCTCTCTAAGACATATTCGTGTCTTTGGCTGTGAGGAATATGCACATGTGCCATATGAGAAAAGATCTAAATTGGAAAACAAGGCTGTGAAATGTATTTTTATTGGCTATAGTGCTAGCATAAAAGGATACAAGCTTTGGAATCCTAATACGGAGAAGGTTCTATACAACAGAAATGTTATCTTTTGTGAGTTGAGAGCCTTCTACCTTGGATATGAGTCAGAGACAAAATCAGAAAATAAAAGGATGTAGTTGAAATTCCTCCACACCAGATAAAGAGGAATTGAAAATTCAAAATGTACTTGACACTAAGGAGAGCTCAAGTAGTTCCGAGTTATGATGAAGAAGAACAACCTCAGCCTCAGCAAGTGAGGAGGTCAACTCATGAAAGAAAGCAACCTGATAGGTATGGGTTTTCTTTGATAGATTCTGCTTGTGCCTATGCTTTAATTTCTAGCAATGATGAGCCTAGGACTATGAAAAAGGCATTTAGAATGTCTGATTCAAATTCTTGGTTGGAAGACATGAATGAAGAAATGGCATCATTAGAAAAGAATGATACTTGGAGTTTGGTGCCCTTTCCTAAAGGCATAAAAGCTATGGGCTGCAAATGGGTATTTAAAAAGAAAATAGGTCTGGATGGCAGTGTGGAAAAATATAAGGCGAGGTTGATTGCGAAGGGCTATTCCCAGGTAGAGGGAATTGATTATAGGGAGATTTTTTCTCTTGTAGCTAAGATGACATCTATCAGATTTCTTTTGTCACTTGTAGCAGCGTATGACTTACAGGTCAAACAAATGGATGTGAAGACAACATTTCTTCATGGTGATCTTGAAGAAGAGATTTATATGTCTCAGCCTGAGCACTTTGTGGAAAAAGGTAAAGAAAGATTGGTTTGCAAGTTGAATGAATCTCTGTATGGGTTAAAGCAGTCTCCTAGAATGTGGTACTAGAAGTTTGGCACTTTTTTTTTGTCATTGGGATTTGTAAGATCAAAATATGATCATTTTGTGTATTAAAGAGTTGAAAGTGATCAATTTCTTATTATTTCTCTCTATGTTGATGATATGTTGTTCATAGGCAATAGTAAGTTGATGATTTCTGATCTTAAGTCTTAGTTGTATGCAAAGTTCGAAATGAAAGATCTTGGTGCAGCGAGGTATATTCTTGGAATGGAAATAACTAGGGACAGGAAGAATAGAAAACTTTGGCTCAGTCAGAGTAAGTATATCAAGATTGTTCTAGAGAGATTTTGAATGAATGATTGTAGTAGCTAGTTGTTCCAGTTTTGCAAGGAATGAAGCTATCTATTGAAGACTGTCCAAAATCTCCTACTGAGATGGAGGACATGACCAGTGTACCCTATGCTAGTGTGGTTGGCAGTCTTATGTATGCAATGGTCTGTACAAGGCCAGACATTGCCCAAGAAGTGGGAGTACTTAGTTGGTTTATGGCTAATCCTGGAAGGACACATTGGGATGCTGTGAAAAGAGTATTCAGATATTTGAAGGGCACTTCAGAATATGCTTTGTGTTACCATGGGAACTTGGTTGAATCATAGAGGACTCTTAGTATTCGAGGCTATGTGGATTCTGATTGGGCAGGGGACATTGACAGTAGAAGATCCACCAGTGGATATAATTTCATGTTGAATGGTGGTGTAGTGAGTTGGATGAGTAAGCGATAGGTTGTAGTCACTTTGGCCACTATAGAGGCAAAATACATGGCAGAAACACACACATGTAAATAAGCAATTTGGTTAAGACGTTTGTGTTCTAACATTGGTTTTGATGGAGGGAAAATAACTATTGACTCTGATAGTCAGAGTGCTATTTGTTTGGCAAAGAATCCTACTTTCCATGCCAAGATGAAACATATAGATGTATAGTATCATTTTGTATGGGATATGGTGGAGGATGGAAAGGTCTAATTAGAAAAAGTGGATACTCTGGAGAATGTTGTAGATGCATTGACGAAGCTAGTGAGCACAAACAAGTTCAGGTGGTGTGCCAGTTCGATGGGCCTCAATGCCCATGAATTTCAATAGTTTTGTTGTGCTTTGGAGGTGCTTGTGTGATCTTCATCAAGTGGGAGATTGTTGGAAATATGTGTCTCAATATCACAGGCTGAAACCTCTAAAAGAACTAAGTCGGTGTGACATTCCTATTGTTTGGCTGACTAGCTGCTTTGGAACCTTGTGGAAAGTTCTGGTCATTGAGACCTTGCTTCTGTCTTGCCGACTAGTGTTGTCACTGTGACTCTTGGTGTTCACTGTAACCCTTTGCCGAGTGGAGATCTCTAGCCAATAGGCCATTCTTATCAGATATTGGGGAGACTTTTGGCCACAAGCAGTGTCGGGGAGAGACTTGGACATTCGGTATGAAGTCTTACCAATATGGAAATTCTCACAGAAAGTTTTACATTCGAAGTCATCGGGAAGACCCTTGGCCAAAAGGCTTGCTTCGGTGTGAAGTCTTACCGATATGGATTATCTCGCCGATAGCTACACCACTTGGAGTCTTCACGGTAACACAAAGGATTCAGTGTGAACTCTTGGCGACATATGTTTGTCTCATTGATGCTCATTGAGGTAACATGGAAGCCTCGGTAAGAAGTCTTGGTGATAGTTGATTGTCTCGCCGATGGATGTGGTTTCGCTAACTGGCTGGCATCTTTGTTGTAACCTCTTAGCGATAGTGGTAAGTCTTGCTAACTGTTGGACATTTTGGAATAACATGAAGGTTCAGTATGATATCTTGGTGAAGGACGATAGTCTTGCCGATGGGAATACTCTTGTCTATGTGACTTTGGAATTTCGGTGTGATGTCTCATCAAATGGCGATTGTCTCGCCGATGAGAATGCTAAGGTCATTGCAGCTTGTGAACTTCGTATAACGTCTTGCTGATAATGAAGACTCTTGGCGATAATGATGATCTAGATTTGTGGCATCAGGGAGACATGGTTAGTGTCTCACCGACATGCGACACAGGTTGAACGCCTTTGATCAAGTGATGACTATCCTACGTGGTGAGTCTACGACCAATCAGAGAAGCTGAAAGGGAATCATTGGAAGTTAGACTGTTGCGGCCATTCTGTGAGGAAGTTCAATAGACAAGGATGACATGGATATACTCAGGAATAGCAGATGTTGTTTAGTTCGATGGTTGTAGTAACAGTTGGATGAGTGATCAATGAATTTAATTTTGAGAGGATTGTAACTTGAATATTCTGAAGCAAGGTTGATCATTGTGAATGCTGTTGTAAATTAACATCAGAGAGAGTGAAGCCCATACTTTGTATGTAATTTCTTTACTGTAATACAAAGGGGTTTTTCTTGGTGTGGTGGGTTTTTCTTCTATAAGGGTTTTCCCACGTAAATCTGGTGTTCATCTGTGTATGATTATTTCTCTATTTATGTTATTTCTTTCAAGTGTATCTTATTTGGACTGTAATTGAAAATTTAAAAGTATCTTTGCATTCTTCCCTGAGGTTTTGACGTTAGGAGAGTTAGTTCCGCACCTTAGCTTTCCTTACACAAATGCTAACTTACCAAACCCTTGATGATGCAAGTCTGAAGTAATGTTAATGGCTGCTTCAAAGTGCTTGAATGATAGGTGAATAAGTGAGCTTGATGAATGGGGGTTGAAATGAGGTGAAAATAACTTATTTATACACACTTGTGCCTTATTTACCTATTCATACCTCATCACAAGCTGACATCAAGTGTTTTTGAATAAAATCCTGAAAGGAAATTTAAAATATTTTGAATTTGGGGCCAAGAGGGACTCATTTTCCACCCATAGTGAATGGGTCCCACCTAGGACTTGAAAATGTGTCGGAAAATATGTTGTATTTAATGTTGTTTTTCAGAATAATACTAAAAAATACACTTAATTAAGCATATGAGAGGATAAAGGGGCCAAATAAAGCATAAGAAAGGGATAAATAGCGAAAATATTCCTAGAAAAGTGTGAAAGCTTGTTACAAGACTTTACAACACTTCAAAATAAGACTTGTTTAGTGATAAAAAGGTGATTTTTAGGTGAATTGTAATTAATAGAGTCTAGAAAAGTGTAGAAATGTCTTACAACACTTCACAACACCTTCACAAGATGTCATTCTTTGAATTTTAGTACCTAAATAAGCATGTTCAAGCCATGTCACAACATAAAATCAAAGAAAAAGACACAAACACCATGAAACAAGACCTAAAAGGCCATGAAAATGACAAGGGGCCATTTTTATATGGCACAACTCCATAAAGTGATCTCCAAATGTAGAAAAAGTTTGGATTCTTTATTTTCTTTTTTTAGGGGGCTTGTTTTGGATTTTGTCACCATGTATCAACCCAAGCCCATGTGTTTTGACATTGTATATAAATTCAAGGATTGATAATTGAAAGAATCTCCCTATAGGGTGTATTTATTAGTTATGGTGCAACTTTATTCTAGAGGACAAAGTGAACTAATGAGGGATTTGAGTTCAATTACATGTCCTAGATAAATTCCCTAATTTTATGGACTTGGGATTCTTATACCTTTGAATATATAGAGGGTTTTCTTAGTTGAACCTACACAAGCCTAGTTTAGGGAACCTTTCGACTATTTTGTCTTTGTAGTGTACCAATAAGTTGTTAGCCTTGGAGAGTTACTCATGTCATACTTCTTGTAATAGAATAGTAAGCCACATATTCTCTCCTCTTGTACCATAAGACACTCTTGAGGATCAGAAGTGGCTTGTGCCTTGAGATTAATAGGCCATATTACTATTTATGACTATGTCAAGGTACATTTGTAAACCTACAAAATCAAATTCTCCTATTTGAATAGTCAGAATGTTCTTGTTCTTCATTGACTTCTTGTTTGTGCTAAACCATGCAAAAACTTGAGACAGATCTTTGAGAAGCCTAACTAATCAAAGAAAGAAATTATAAATCCCTTTTTGACAATGATGATGATGAGATCCTTGTAGATCGAGATGAATATTTTGATGTTGATATACTTGTGGATCAAGATGAATACCATGATGATGATAACCTTGTTGATCAAGATGAGTATCTAGATGACCAAAATGGTTTGCTCAAAACTAAAAAGGTTTACACCCCACAAGATCACTTATTACTTAAAAATAAAGATGCTATGATTAGGTACCTTAGAAGGATAGGAGACAAGTTTCCCCCAACTTATGACCTTGAACACTTACATAGGGGAAACATTTCAAATAAAAAATCATGCATAGCTAATCCACCCATCCATGTTTATCCTAATCCATTTACACATGTAACCCATCATCCATCAAAATACCCCTCCATCCCTAAAATCCTATTTCATTAAGCTACCCATTTAAACCTCTAATCCCTCATCCATTAAGCCCCCACAAATCCATAAATATGTGCTAAACCATTAAATCCTCCATCAAACCCTATAGATCCCCATCAATTAAACCATCCATCAATCCCTGCAAAATATAAGACATCAATTCCCCCACCTATTCATATTAATCCTAATCTTGATCCATCAACCCCATGGGTCTTACTCCATCAACCAATAAATATCCTAGTCAAAATGGACCATGTGTTAACCCTCATTAAGAAGAAATTGTCCTAGCACAAGACGGTCCTTCACACCAAGATCAAAGTAAAAACCAACATGTTCTCGATCAATTCGAAACCTCAGGAAGATAATTAGCAGCCTCAAGAAAATAATTAGCAACCTAAGAAAAATTCTAATCAATCCAATCCATCTAATCAACTCAACTTAGCCATAAAAAATGTTATCCAAGGGATCTAAGAAATAAATCATAATCAAACTTAAAAGTATGAGAAGTTGTGCTAAACCCCTTTCCATTTCAACAAGTCAACAAGATAATTGAAGGAATTCATCCCTTTTCATAAGATCCATAAAGTTCAATGAAATCCAAGATCCATAAGTATCATGAAAATCAAAAGATATTCCACTCATTGATTCTAAAAGCTAAAGAACTGAGTCCAAGATCTAATTGAACATATTAAGATTGATGATAGTGAATTAATAAAAAATGTATCAACATCACAAAATCACAACTTGGGGATGTATCAAGGTACTTTTCCAAAGCATCATCAAACCCATCCACAACTAAATCAAGGTCAAAGTACTCATATTGATACTATTGATCCTAGCCAAGAACAAGAATACCATAAATCCCCTATTGATCCCATACCATCACAAAAATCCTGCAAAATTGGTCGAACAACTTTTGCTCAATTTTTTCTCCTTACACATGAGAAAATTGAAAGTTCCAATAATTCTTCATTATCTAAAAATAGATTTATATCTTATTTTTAAAGTAAAAAGTATCCCAATATAAATCAAATATGTATAATCATGAACTATCAAGGCAAAGGATTAAGCCTTCACGAACAAGGAATCCTATAGCCCATTCATGTTTATAAAAATAAAGTATTTTAGGGTATTAGATACAATCATCCTTACAAATAGAAAAAGGATTTTACTAATTCTTCCATGAGAACAAAGGCAACTTCTCCCAACATCAAAGTAGTTTCCTCTCACCATTCTTACAAAGAGCCTGGTGCTACCAACTCCTTCATCAATCCTATTATCCCTTCCACCAACCTTAACCTTTCATCACCAATCCCAAATTTCTTGAGACAAACATAATCACACCAATCAACCCATCCAAAATGATGAAGCTTTCATTACATTCATGGGTTTTCAAAATCAAATTCAATCAGAAGATCATAATGTGGGATTTGAAATTGATTTGAATGCATCCACATATCTTGGGAAATCCATCCTAGTCTTTAAAATATCTACATTACAAAATTTAATAATACAATCCATCCATAAATGCAAACCACAAAATTCATATGGTTTTTGAAGTCTGGCAATCCAAATGTAAGGAAATCCAAAAGCCAAAATTTAAAATCTGTCCTAAAATCTGAGCATCAAAAGTACAAGAGTGTAAAATTGATTTGGATCCCAAAATTTGAATACCTTATCCACATATCCCAACAATCCCCAATTGAATCAATTGAAATATCCAAGAAAAATCCAACAAGATTGAACATAAAATTCATCCAGGTCCCTAAATCCAAGAAAGTGAAATATAAAAGATCAAGCATCTCCAAAAATATTTAAGTCCTACATATTATAAATCCAACATGTTCCAAGTTAAAAAGTTCACAATCTTGTGATAAAAAATCTAAAAGTTTAAAACCCACCATCTAATCCAAAATAAATTCTATCCCAAAATTTGACCTAGCATGTGAAATTGTTGGTCCTAAGTTCCCATACTCCCATGAAATTTACTCATTCCTTTGCAATCCTACCCATCCCATATTTTTCATACCATTAAATCTCTCATCCAATATACCTTCAAAACCACATACCTTTCTTCCAATCTTTAGCAATCATTGTACATTCTTGACCCAACATACTTCCCACTTCATTTTTTATTTTAAGATCCTCTATCATAGGGTTTGTGATGATACCATGTTAAGATGTTGATATTTAGGAGAAGTCAACTTAGACCTCACTAAAATTTACAATGAAATAAATTGGTGTGATACCAACAACAAGGTTTACATAATGCAATTATTTAGAGTGGGATACTATTAGGTTATAGTGAAAATAAATGCTTGAATCTAAATTTAAAAATTAGTACAGTAGCTAAATCTAATAAAATCTAATGAAGAAAAACAAAAAATTAAATAAAATAAACACAAAAATAAAAGAGATTTTTTTATATCCAAAAGTGAAAACCATTCGTATAGTGCCTTGGGAAAGTACCATGATGAAAACCAATTTCTGGTATGATGTGCAAATCAACCATCTTTGTGTAGCCTACAATTAGGGAAAAATTATCTTATTTACTAGCACTATCCATTCTTCACAATCCCTAGCCCTACATCATAGCCATTACCATTCCCATATGTTATATCTACATACCCATCACACTCATATATTGATGTTATAATATCTATGATCTATCCTACCTCACCACTTTTGACCTTAATAAGGAAGTGGATGAGATATTGAAACATGTTTGGGACACCCCTTGATATTTCTAATCATTCATAATAATTAACACTCTAGTATATTATGATGTTTAATGGATGAAGTTGGAGCATATAAATAGCAAGCATTCTAGCATAACATCATGAATAACATATAGTAGATTTGGGCATCTCATTCATTTGCAATGTAGTTCTTGGAGACCACATCCTAAATACCTCCCTTATTTCCATCATGTGTTCCACCCACTATTTCCATCTCGAGTTCTACAAATCATTCCATCCATCCAACACCCTCAGGTGCCCTAGTACTAGAACATATTTTTACTTGTGTTCTCACAAATCTGCCGACATCTAATGCACTCATGAACATCCAAAAATAGTACTAAAGTAGAAAAATATAACCATAGCTAGTAACTACAAATCAATGCTCCATCTAAAGTTTGCATGTGTATAGAATAATAAATTTTAATTATTATTTCTAATTTATGATTTTGTTATAAAATCACAACATTCACTAGTAACTTATTTTTAATTTGGTAGAAAACCTATATTGATATTTTTTAATCACATAATGTGAAGCCCACTTCTCATCATGATCAAAATTTATTTTAATAGGCTTATTTTGTGTATGACACCCATGTATAGGATATTATATAATATTATGATTAAATACTCATTAGAAACTGATATGATGTTAGAGTAGCCAATTACTAATTATTAATGAAAATTTAGTGAATTATTGATTATGGAATTACTAATATTTTTAAATTTGTGTTTACTAAATTTAGTTGTTGCAATGAATTGATTTAAAAATGGGATTAACTATGTATGATGAATCTCAATATAATTCAGATAGGTGCTATGTGTTTATGTGGCGGTGTGTAAATGTGCTTTGGATGATGGATTCAACTTCTTATTTTATTTTTGTTGAATAATGATAATGATATTTAATTATGATACGTCTATATTGTGTATATTGATTTAATTATAAATGTTGCTTTGGCTATTTTCTTGGATATATTGACATTTGGGTGCAAGTGCATAGGTTAATATTTCATGATCAATAGAAAATTGTGGAGGTTCTCAAGAAACAACTATTGTAATTATCTAGTATACCTAGGCCATATCCTAAGATGGGGTTAAACTCTCCTCATGCAAATGTGTTTTGTGCAAATTTGTGTTGATTAATTTTTAATCCATGATTATTACTAGTATTGTTAAGTAGGGTTTGGTTAGGTCTAGAATCTAATTTGGGGAGGGGGGGGGGGAGTTAACACCTCTTTCCTAGGTTCATTGTGTCTAGAAAATGGATCTTTACTTAATATTTCTTGGAAGTGGCTTAGATAATAGAAGGGTGAAATATCTTGAGATTTTGGAGAAGAGAAAGGATTGAGGATCTTGAATCAAAATCTCCAAATTTTGATAAAGTATAGAGGTAGGCTCTTAAGCCATTTTATATTGTATGTAGATATTATTTTTTGCTAAAATGAGGATTGTAAAAACTTCTAGTTTTTCTATGAATATTTATGTTTTTGTAAGGATACCCTCTTGTTGTGTTGTGTTTATTGTGTTGAAGATTATTTGGCTTGGGGGTTATTTTTTCTTTGGTGTGGATCTTCCTATTTGAGTTAAGAGACACATATGTATTGAGGTTGAGAGAGGCATGGATCCTTTCTTGAAGAAATTTCTCTATGATATAGTGTTGTTTGTAATTCAGTGCCTTTGTGTAAAGATGGGTTTTGTTGTGGAGAGGAGATTTTGGCATTGAGTGCCCATTTGTTAGACAAGTTTTGTCCTAGAGAGTAGATAGACTTTTATGGGTGATTATTTTGGTAATGAGTATATATTTTGGGTGGAAAAACATTGCGATGTGATTTGTTGTTTGTGGATATTGTGGTAATTAGGAGATTGATATAACTTTATAATTTTTTCCCAAGAGGTTACTGATTCCCCTTGACTCCCTCTTGTTGTAGATCTTGATGAGATATATTTATGTGTGTTATCATTTTGGGTAGTTTATATATTTGTGTGTTCATATGTTGTGAAACTTGGTTTCTTGAGGCCTCCCAAGTCGAGGGTGGACTTGTATTATAATTCATATGATTGGGAGGTGAACTATCCTTATTCACGTGAGGCTTTGAGTCATTTTGTATTGAAAATCTAAACTATATTTTTTATATAATCTTCATGGAGAATACTTGATGCATTTTTTTTTGTCTTTCAAAATCTTCATTCTCAACATGTATGTATTTGTATTTGTAAATGCATCCTAGCCCTTGGTTCACTCATCAGAATTATATATATTGAGGCATTGATTCTCATTCTTCATAAGTCAAGTTCACCATATCCTTATGTTTCCAAAAATTCCATTGAAGCTATGTCCACCATACCCTTATGCTGGAAAAATTGTGAGCAACCACATACCATCAATACTTGAGCAAATCTGCAAGTCTTGGGTGCAACTTGTGAGCTCAATCAATGGAGATGAGGATGATGAAGATATAATGTAAATTTGTGTTCATTTCCTTTATGATTTTCATTGATTTACCTTCATAATCATTTTCACCTTCTTCATTTTGGCACACCTGTGGGTTACTACATCCCTTTTCTAACATTCTATGAAGTTTTTATGAGTTTTGGTGAAGTAGGTGTCATTTTTGGGCTAAAACTGTAAAGATGTACCTCTATTACTTAGAGTGGAACCTTTGTCTCAACATAAGCATAAATCTATGCATAAATATGTGCCTCGATAGCTGCCTCATAGAGCTACACCTATGTTGTGGTGCCTTTGCAACCCAAAACTGTGCCTTTGTTTTTTCAATAGTTTTTGCTTGTTTTGACCCAGATTTAGGGTTTGTTTAACTTTTGAAGTCTTTTTTAGTAGGGTATCATCATTGCAATATTCTATTTTGTAGGAGGAATCATCATTTGCATGCTTAAACTAGGCCTTTTAAGGTTTTTGAAAGTTCGGGTTTCTTACAAGGTTTCTAGGTCACCTAGGGTTTTACTTATTTTGAGATCTTCCAACAATACAATCTAACATATTTTATAAAGATCTTTGTGTTTTCAAGTGTTTTGAAAAATAATATACTTTTTTTCTTAGTTGGGTTGGTGAAAAACTCCATTTTTTGACTCTCAAACACTGTTTTTGGCTCTATCTGTCAACCTATGCCTCTGTTTTAACAGAAGTGCAACTCTATGCATAGAGCTGAAAATTTGTATTAGAGTGCATATTCTAGGGTTTATTCAGGTGTTTTATTCATCTAACCTTTGTTTTTGAGTCACTAGGGGCATGGTACATCTGTTTTCTTAAGTGGGTTGATGAAATGTTAGAGTAAAATGATTATTACTTAATTATTTTAATTAAGTTACCTTTTATATTTCTCTTAAGATTAACTTAGTTTGCATTTTGTAGGAATTTAATAATTATTCTAATTATTAAATGCTCCCTTTTAGGTTACACTTAAGGGTTTCTTGATCTCCTTTATAATGATTGATCTCTTTGTATTATTTCATTCAGTTAATACAATTTCTCTTGAAGCTTGCAGAACACCTTTGCTTTTTTGTCTCCATCTCTTCTTTTCTATGACAGGTTATTTGCATGCAGGTGATCTTCAGGTTTTGTGAAGTTGGATTTCTCAACTTCTACATGGTATTAGAGCTCCAGACTTGCTGCTCTCATGTTCGTGTTTTGAAGGATTTTTGGAGCTTCGAGGGTTTGGGTTTTTCCTTTTTGATCTAGGGCATACCTTTTTTTATTTTGTGCGGTTTGAGTCAAAATTGATCTCCCGGTTACGCTTATGAGGCCGTTTCTAAGTTTTTTGATATATAACTCACCCAGTTTTGGTGTAGTTGGCTCAAGAGGCAATTTTTTTTGCCCTAGGGCCATACAGAGCCCAGGGCACGAGTTTCTATGCAGAATTTTTTTAAAAAATTAAAAAAATCAAAAGTTAAAAAAAACTTTGCACGGCCCGTTTAGAAGCTAGCACTACTTGCCCACCACCGGGCAGCCACCAACCAACGCCACCGCCACCAACAACACCTCCTGCCCGTTGCTCCAAAGACTTAAGCCCCATGTTGGACTTAGCCCCCTGCTAGGGTCACATCTGTGACTAGGGGCCACACTTCACCCAACCGGCCAGCCTCAGACCCTGTGCCTGATCATATTGGGGACCAGGAGCCCCACCGCTATTTTTTTTAAGCCCCAGGTGTTGCATGAAGGGCTTCTTTGGTTTTTTGGAGGAGTTTCAGTAAATTGGGCATAAATTGGGTGTACAATCTCTATTTTTTGAAAATGAGATATCACTGAAAAGCTGATTCTAACGCCGTTCCAGTGGTGCTAGTATTTTTTAATGATTTTTCCTTTTTGATGCCTTTTTTTTTCTAGTCAAAGTCAAAATATTTTTTTGCACTCTAGGGGGCATAACTTTTGTGTCCGAACTCATTTTTTCAAAAAAAAAAGGCGTTGGAAAGGTGGTTGTGCACTCTATCCAGATCTACAATTTATTTCATCAAAAAATATATCAAGTACACAAAACATTGTCTAAAGCATATTTTTCTTTTTTCTAGCTTTTCAACTTTAAAAATTGTAATGGGGTTTGGGTTCTTGTGTTGTGGGGGGTGTTTTTTTCTTATTTTCTATAATTTACATCAGAAAACTAGAAACATATTTCATAATTTTTTTTCAAAACTCATACATTATGGTGGACTCTTCTTCTATCGAGCATCTTACCCCACACAATTATCACACCTGGAAGGCACAAATGACCATACTTATCATGTAAAAAGGGTTATGGTCATGTTTGGATGAAGTTCAACCTCAGTTGACACAACCATTTGAGGTTTTTCAACACAGGAACAAAATGGATGAGGCCATGGGTTTGCTATCCTTGCATGTTTCAGATAGTCTTCTATTCCATCTAGAGGGTTGTACAAATCCTCGCGCTATGTGGTTGAAGTTTGAAACTCTATTTGGCACCATTAATCAGCTTTGAGCACTTCAGATTGAGGCCGAATTGACTTCCTTAGTACTTGATTCATATCCTACCATTGAGGATTTTTTGATGAAGTTCAAATCACTGAGGTCATTGTTACAAGGCTGTGGTAAGAATAAAATAGATGAGGAGTGAATTTACCTGATTCTTTCTAAGCTTCGAGGTCCTTTCTAGATATTCTCTTCGACATTTTATTCCACCATGGATGCATTGGGTGCACGCTTTACCATGCCTAATTTTGAGGTGTTCTGTGATTAGTTGACACAAGAGCAGGCCAAGATATCATAGCTGGATGCTCTCATAGGATCTAAGAACCAAGCACTAGTAGCTCAATCATCTAAAGGAAAAAAAAAGCATAAACCGAAGCCTAAGACAAATTCAGCTGGTAGTGAGAGTTCCTCCAAGTCACCTCCTAAGATTGATTCAAAACCACCGTCCAATCCTAAACAGGGAAAATCTTCGAAGTCTGGTGAGTCTTCCTCCAAGACTAAGAAGAAATTAGGAGATCCTTGCAGTTTTTGTGGCAAGGAAAGACATCCAGTTTCCAAGTGTTGGAAATGATTAGAGGCTTTAGAGGAAGCCATGCAACAGCATAATATCACCTCACCTTAGTCTCCCTCCCAACCCATAGGGAAAGGTCATGCTCTTTATGCACAAGCATTATCTTCAAGGTCCACTTGGATTCTAGATTCTGGTGCTTCTCACCATATGGCACACACATAGGATTTGGTCACCGCACTTGCCCCTACTGGCACTACACACATTGCAGTTGGTGACTCAGCACAACTTTTAGTTAAGGGTTTAGGTATTGTTTCATTGGATGGTGGTTGTCTTCAGGATGTACTTGTTGTTCCTAAAATTTTGACAAATCTTCTTTTCTTTTATTAAATTTTCCATTCTAGCTTTGGTAAGATAGTTGAGTTCTCACCACATGATGTGGTTATTCGAGACCTTCATGATCCTGATTTGGTTGTGGCTACTGGGAGTGTTGATTTTGCATCTCACTTATACAAATTTGATGGCTTTGAGAGTTCAGATAGTTTAGGTTCCTCTCTTATAGCACATGTAAACTCAGTGAATAGGCTTTGGCATGAGCGTTTTGGCCATGTCAATTACAGATATCTAAAACAAATGAGTACTCAGGCACTAGTGATTGGGCTCCCAAAGATTTCCTATATTGATGGTGTTTGTCATGGTTGTGTCCTTGGCAAACATCACCAGGATTATTTTCCTACGTGTAGAGCCACACGTGCTAAGGCACCCTTGGAGTTGGTACATAGTGATCTCATTATTATAGGTAGCTCATCCTCCATGATTCAAAGTGTTCAACAAGCTTTGATGGAGAAGTTTGAGATGACAGATCTTGGTCTTCTGCACTTCTTTCTGGGTCTACAGGCCATCCAGTCTTCGGATGGGATTTCCATATTTCAGCAGAAGTATGCTCTTGATTTGCTTAAGAGATTTGGCATGCTTGATTGCAAGCCTTCCCCCACACCATTTCAATCATGTGTTGTTTTTTCTTCCACTTGTACTACTCCTTCAATGGATTCTACTTTATATAGGTAGTTGGTTGACAGATTATTGTACCTAAAACATTCGCATAGATTGATATTTCCTTTGCGGTTGGCCTTGTCTCTCGGTTCTCCCATGATGCTCATGAGAGCCATTGGCAAGCAACCAAATGTATCTTGAGGTAAATTTGGGGTACTACTCAGTATGACATTCACTACACTTCAGGATCCCCTCACATTGTTGGCTTCATTGACTTAGATTGGCTGGTGATGTCAATGATCGAAAGTCTACTTCTAGCTTTGTTTTTTTCCTTGGTTCTAGTCCTATCACATGGTCTTGCAAGAAGTAGTCTGCTATTGCATTATCATCTACAGAGGTTGAGTACCGAGCAACAGTGTTAGCTATTCAGGAGGTTTTATGGCTTTGGCAGTTGATGATAGAGTTTGGGTTTCCTCCTGATAGTCCCACTATTCTTTGGTGTGACAATCAGAGTGCCATTCACATTTCCTGCAACCCAGTGGAGCATCAATGGACTAAGCACACTGAGATCCACATGCACTTCATTAGGCAGTTGATTCAGGATGGTTCTCTCATCTTGGAGTACATTCCTACAGAGGAGAAGGTTGCAGATATCTTCACTAAACATTTGGCATCGCTGCGCTATCTTCAGTTGCACTCCATGCTTGTGGTGAAGGAAGTTGTCCTTGGGGGGCCTCTGTGAGGCCTTCCTTCATGTTTTTTTTTAGCATGTTTTTTTTTCATCTCTTTTTGGAGAGGAGTTTTTCCCACTGGATTTTCTCCTTTGCTCCACTTTATAGAGATTTGGTTGTGATTGGGTACCTCATTAGGCCTAGTTGCCAAGACCAAGTTTGCTTTCTAGCTTGTAGTTGTATTGCTTTCATGCATTTAGTTTGTAGCTACTCCCTAAGTTCATCTTAAGGGGGGGTGTTAGAGTAAAAGGTTTATTACTTAATTATTTTAATTAAGTTACCTTTTATATTTCTTTTAAGATTAACTTAGTTTGCATTTTGTAGGAATTTAATAATTATTCTAATTATTAAATGCTCCCTTTTAGGTTACACTTTAGGGCTTCTTGATCTCCTTCATAAGGATTGATCTCTTTGTATTATTTCATTCAATTAATACAATTTCTCTTGAAGCTTGTAGAGCACCTTTGCTTTCTTGTCTCCATCTCTTCCTTTCTGTGATAGGTTATTTGCATGCAGGTGATCTTTGGGTTCTGTGAAGTTGGCTTTCTCAACTTCTACATGAAAACAACATTTTTTGACCCTTGCAAGCTATTTTTTGTTCCTATCTATAAAGCTACACCTCTGTCTCACAGAGTGGCACCTTTGTTTCAATAAAAGTTTAGCTCTACACAAAAAGCTATGCTTTTATTTTAGAGTGCATCTGTTAGGGTTTTTGAGCTACTTTCTACATCTAACCCTTGTTTTTGAGTCATTACCTGCATGGTGAAATTGTTTCTTGAATTGGGTTAATGAAGAACATCATTTTTTGACCTCTGGAAGCTATTTTTTGGGCCTATCTGTAAAGTTATGCCTCTATGACATAGAGTGACACCTTTGTTTCAACAAAAGTGCAACTTTATGCATAAAGTTGTGCCTTTGTTTCATATTACATTTTAAAGGGCTTTTTTAGCTGTTATCTTCATCTAACCTTCGTTTAAATTGAGTTACTAATGCATGGTGCAGTTGTTTAATGATTTTCAAAGGAAAAAATAATCAAATTCTATCTTTTTCTTATCCAAAACTCTATCATTAGGTTGTGTACCAACCCCCGTTGCAAAAAGTGCTTCTAAATTTTTATGGTTATCTTCATGCTAACATTAATTTTATTTGATCATTTTATCATCTAAACCTTTGTGGTGTAGCTTTAAATCGCTTGTCAAGGCTGGAAAAATAATCAAACTACTAACATATTTCTCACAGATTCGCTTGTCTAGGACTCTTTTTTCCACTAATCTAGACACATTTCATTTCTTAAGGTTAATGAACATTGTTTGATGTGTCTTTTAGTGAGTTGTGTGTATGCTCTCCTCTCACACCTAGTGTGATATTGAGGATCAAAAACATCACTTACTCTTTTATTTTCTTTACATTTTTACCCCAAGAAACTCAACATGTGTATGCTCTCCCCTTGCGCTTCATGTGATCTTGGGTGACCAAAAACACTTGGATCATTCCTTTTAGGGGGCCTACCTAGGGGTTTCATCATCCTAGGGATGACCTCAACTCATGTGTTCCAGAGGAGTATAAAGAGTGGGAGGTGAATTGAAAGACACCTCTCTTGGAAGTGGAAACTTGTCAATCTAGCCTAAGCCTCCAAAAACTTTATACCTTGGAGAAGTGAAGATGGAGAGTGGGTTACCATATTCTCCCAATTGTTTGGCATTATTCCCTTTCATCTATGGATTTGGCCTTACATACCCTTGAGGTATTTGGAGGACTACCTAGCAACCTTGTTCATCCTAGATTAAGACCATTCGTTTATAGGTTAGTGCACATGGTGCAGGGTACAACTAATCATGCCTGATGTTACTCACCATATATGACCTTTTGTTGAGGTGACACATAATCCTTGGTTGGGCCTTGTCCTTCCAAGGTAAGAGGTGTAAAGGTGGTACATGACCTTTGCATACTCCAAGTCGCCCATTCAATTGGAAGTATTAGCCTCACAGTTGGTGGGCCCACATTAAGTCTACACACCCACTTGAATAATTTTAGGCTTGTGTAAGTGCTTGGTGTGTCTTCTTGTTCTAAACCAGTGGATACCTATCTTGCCATTTCCTCCTAGCCACTTTGTTTGTTTGTTTACTTTTAATTATTTCTCCTACTCAAGCAAGCAAAACCTTCACCTCATCCTAACCAATTATTCCTATCCTAATCATCTCTCAACTCATCATAATCACTGCTTCTCATCCTAATCACCCATTTTCATCCTAATCTTCCCCATTCATCCAAATTATCTATAATAATCCTAATCATCCCCCTAATCATTCTAATCATCCATCGTGTCCTAATCATCCGCATATCTATATCCAATCCATCCCTAATCCATCATTTAGGACCTTAAGATTAATTTTTCTAATACATTTGAGGCCCTAATCATTATTCAAATCATCCTCTATAATCCACATCAAAATCCTTCTTTCTTAATCCACTTTCATCCTTAATCTCCATTGAATCATCATCACCTTAATCCAATCATCTTTTCAACCTAATCCCATTCCAACTAAATCCTAATCTAATTCATCTATCCCCATCCAAAATATAATCATCCATTGTCCATATATCTATTTCAATCATACATCCAATCCCTAATCCTTAGTAAAAATTATCCTTTGAGCATCAAAATTTGGTTAAGAACTCAATCTCCTTCATACCCCATATCCTTTAATTATCATCCAAATATTTTATCCAAAGATCCTATCCTTAGGCCCTATTCTTCTAATCCCTAAATTCATTTCTAATTCATCATCACAATTTCCATCCTCATCCAAAATCAATCCCAAACTTTCCTCTTCCAATAAATCTTGCACCATGTCTAACCATCTAATCTATCCTCCACCCAACCTAATCTATTCTAATCACCTTTATCCACCCTAACCAACCCAAATCATATTGATGATGATGAGGATAGCTTTGTTGAGCAACCCAAATATGATCCCTATTATGATAATGAGAGCATTGCTTTATGTTTTAAATTTGTACATGCAAATATTTCATGATCAAATAATACTTAAATAATTATTTAAGTTTATTTCACTCCATTATTTAGCATTTATTTTTAATTGTTTAATCCAACCACATGCAACTATAATTTGCATGCATAAACACGTACTCTCTAACATATCAACATAAATGTAGTTTTCTATCAGCATAATTTTTGAACCTCTTTTAGATGCAAGTGCTAGTTATAGATCTTTCAACTTGTCCTTGAAAAGAACGTGTATGTGAGATAAAACCATCTAAAACTAGCTTATCTATTTTATTAAATAATCTATATAGGAAATGTCGAGATATATCAATTTGCAGGAATCTATTTTGCAATTTAATTGTTGTGTGTTTGTAATAATATATTGATTAGTTGCATCATAATATAATATCATTGGATTATCTTATAGGACCGTAGAGAATATAATTAAATTTATGATAGACATTTTAGATACATCTATCTAAAAGAAATTGAGAGATATTGGTCTTGAGGCACTATCTATTCTAAATAAAAAAATTATTTTATAATTTTATAATTTATATAATTATAATTTTTTTCTTATTGTCATTTGTATTGAGATAGATTCTCTTTGAGTCCTGACATGCATGGCACATGAGTAGCTAAGAAGCTTGACTTATTATGATTCCTCTTTAAAATTATTTTTTGGAAAGAATTTTCCCTTTAAAGTATTTTCTTGGAATAACTAACTCGTAATCATGTAAAGCTAAAAAAAATATAACACATAAATCATCAAAAAATTGTTGACATCTAATAATTACAAATATAAATTCTTGAAGGTAATTGGGTTTCATTGATTTCTATTGAGAAGAAACTACAATGAACCTAGCCAAATCAATCAGTTTATCATGTAAATGTCTTAAAACTATAGATACCAATAAGGCTAAAATCAGCACAAATTTAACATCATAGAATTGTCATGCCAACAAGATTGTTTTATTTGTAAGTACATCATTGAGCATGTAGTAAATTTTTTTTCTAAGATTGAAAAGATAAGTTGTATGCAATGGTTGAAAATGTGATCCACCTTTCATGGGAAAAAGAAGGTTGAATGCTAATTTAAGATGTGAAGAAGATTGATAACAAACCAGCTACAACAATAAGAAAACATGTGATGAAAGCCTCTATAAAATGTATGAAGTAGTTGTGTTCTACAATAGTTAATGGGTCATTTTGCGTTCAACTACAAATGGATGACCAATCTTATTAGAAATATGGCATAGTTTGGCACTACCCTGACGGTGTTTATCAATGATAAAAATTTCCCATTTTGATAAGATGAGTCACCTCTCTGTATAGATGTGAAGGATGTATTAATTTTGATTGAGGGTTGAGGTAATTCTTTGATTCAACATACAAAGCTTGGAATTATTGCAAGCTTGGTTAAATGATTGAAATCCAAAGAGTTAGAAATTTGAGAAACAAAACCCTTGTGGGTTTGTGGTTTGAGACACCAAACTGATGTAAACTATAATGCTTGGTGGTAATAAAAAAAGTTACCTTGTACTTGTTTTGGTATTTGATGTGTGGCTCATATCTTAGTAAGCTTGTGGGAAGTTCACCATAATAGATATATTATAAGCATTGGGTGACATTATATATTGACATATTAATAAAATAGTTGAATAAACATGTTAAATGGTGATTTTAAAATTATAATTATCTTGGATTGAAATTTTAGTATCACATGATAAATAAATATTTTCCTACACATAGAGAGGTCAATCTTACAATATGTTCCATTAACAATTTAATTGGAATATCATGGATATATTCTTTCTTGTGTGAGAATTGATGCCTATTTCATGCCTATTTGAGATTGGTGTGTTTGGGGAACCTTGAGGAAGCGAATTTCCAGTGGACATGCCATTTCATAAATGAAAAGTGAATTTCCTTGGTGACACTTAAAATGACCATTTAGGTTATTGAAGTACTACTAAAAGATCAAAATGTGGTCTAACATGCTTCTACACCTTTCCTTAGTAGAATATCATGGGAGTCATGGGTTATGTATATAGTTTGTCTCCTAGGTGTCTATTTTTGCACTATAGCATACTTGTTCTAGGAATTTATGCTTCTGTTGAAAGTTCAAACATGAGTGAGCATTTATACAATCTATCGACAAGTTTTCTACAAACTGATGTTTTTTTTTCATAAATATTGAATGAAAATTTTTGAGGTCTTTCTATTTGAATTTCAATTTGAAGATTTGTTTGCATAAGACCTAATAGAATTTGCATATCTTTAATGCCATATTCCTTTTCACAATATTTTTTCATTGTGTTTGACCAAGAGAATCCAATATATTTTCTTGTTTACAAAAGATAGATATTTGCTTGCGAGGAATAACCAACTTATAAAGCACATGAACACTTCTAAGAGATTGAGAGTCCTAACACATCCATCCTATACATATTAGCTAATAGGTAATGTAATGCTAGTTTTATAAGATTACAGCCCTAGTAAACACCAACTTGGTAATGTATTTATCGTATATGTTGTTCATGCTAAGTCAATATATCTCCTAGCCTTTATCAGATTTCAACTCACACCCCCTGTATTGTGTACAAAGGACTCTATCACTGGGCATATTTCATTGCTTCTTAGTAAAACATGCTTGACGAAACCTAGAGAATGCATTCCCAAAGTGATGTGCTTTTATATAAAAATATGTACGAGAGTTTTTACCCACAATTGCAGTAAGATTTGTAACATGGAAGTTGTGGCCTTCCTTAAACTACCCCTCAAATACAGTACAAGATTGTAAACTCAATGTTGATTCCTACAGTCGTCATGTAATTATGCTATATAAATCAAATATATTATTACCCCAGTTACATATGTGTGATCAAGTTTAAAATCTCAGTAAGTCAATCAGCCCACATATAATGGGCAACCAAAAATAATCACAATATCAAGCTTGATCATAAACGAGTGAAGGCACTTTTAGCAAAGGTGAATTACATAAAATAGAGATATGAGCAAGTTCTCAGATAAATTTAGCAAATAGATAGATCAGAGCAATTCACATCATCTGGGTTGCATTAGCTTTAAGTTGGTCTTGCAGCTTATTCTTCTTACTCGATTGTCCCAGTCCCATCCATTAAGCCTTGGAAGTCTGAAATGTAAAGAAATACAGCTGTAGCTTATTCTCACATTTTAGTTTCAGTTTAAATTACTAAGCAACCATTTTTTTAGAATTTTTCCATCAATCTCAAATTTCCAATGTCAAGCATTCGGTTTTAGGAAAATTCACCGTCAGCAATTCATCGTGGGAAAATTCACTGTCAACAATTCACCAGGAGAAAATTCACTGTCATGACAAATTCACGTCAAGGAAAATTCACCACCAGCAATTTGCCGTCGAGGAAAATTCATCGCATCAAAAAGTTGCAATTAATTTTCCATGATGGTGAATTGCTGGTGGTGAATTTTCCTTGAGATGAATTTGTCATGATGGTGAATTTTTCCACGACGAATTGTTGACGGTGAATTTTCCAACGGAGAATTGCTGACGGTGAATTTGCCTGATGCCCAAGCATTTATGTCACAGCCCTTAATGGCCTTGTCGATGTAATTTCCCTATTCACATTAGTTGTATTTGTTGGTTTGCCCACAACTTCTCCTGGTGAGGGAGCATTAGTGGAAAGTACAAATTGTTACATAGGTGAAGACATTTCAAGAAACCTTCTGACATTTCAAGTAGTTACAATATTTAGCTTTTGGATTCAACTGTGTCTGTTTTTATGTCACGTTTCGGATCGCACTCAGTGATCCATCATCAGAAAGAGGAAGAAATGGATCACTGAGTGTGATCCAAAACCTCGACAAAAAGACACAGTTGAATCCAAAAATTAAATATTATAATGTCATGAACTGTAGAAAACTCATACCAATTATTCCAAGTATTTTCATTCTGTTCATTTCTATTCTTCAGCTTGGTTGCACAGGGATTGAAGCAAGCCATAGTTCTGATCAATTGCAATAATGTTAAAGATGATCTTAAGGCTCACATCAACACCACCTTTTAAGAGTTGGGATGCTTTTATCTGCTCTGGGTTCAGTTTGTGGGTCCACTTTTGAGATGCTGGCTTTGATGGATTTGATTCAAATAAATCTTGGAACCCTTTCCTGTGGAAGCGGTCGGTCTATAGGAGCAGTTGTGCCTCTTTTCATGTTAGTACCAACAACTTTAGCAAAATTATCTTTAAAAAGCAGGCTAGCTATATTCAGTCATTGTCCCCCAGCAACATGGATATGCAACAAAAATGTGTCCTACATTTTTCCATTGGCCCATAGGCATGTTCTTTTTGTAATCCAGTATCCTTCACAAATCCCCAAAATAGTACAATACACAAAATTCATATCTAAAACATTTTAGGTGCATTATGATTTTAGAGCTTAATCTGATTCAAGACAGTAAGTGACTACAGGGAATAGTATATTTGGCTTACAATTTTATTCCTTTGAGTATGAAGTAGACCTGCATTGTTGATTTGGGAATCATTAAATTCTGGATACTGTGCTGTGATTGAAGAATTAGCACAGAAATGACTCGGTCTCAACAATACTCAACATAGCACTATTGTTCCCAAGGCATAAAATGCAATGTTCACATCTGGGCAGAATATGGCCCCATCAATAAGCCCTGTGTTTTGGCCATGCAACAATGAACTGTATTTATTTATTTTAAAAAATATCATAGAAATGTGAGATAATAGTGTTATAAATTATTATTAGTTGAATTAATGGGATTTATTTATATTGTCAAAATTATTTGAATGCTATTTAAATTAAATCTTTTTATTTGTTTGAAATTTAAAATTTGGATAGAGATATATTATGTTTTTTGAATTTTAAGTACAAATGATTTAAGGAGACAATTAAATAAGACTAGATGCTTAGTTAAATATTATTAAAATTGGGTTATTTTTTGACATTTATTTGATCATGTCACTCTAAAGCAGTGTAAGATTATCTCTTTCACTTAGGAAACTTAGAGAGAATTTACTCATGTGAATGTTCTCTTTGTGACACCATGCATAATGACATCAACACCTTGATAGGTTGCCATCACTTTTCTAGAGTGTTGTGACCGAGGTTCCATCACACTTGCTTATGCTTATGCTTCTCTTTGCCTTGAGTAGTGTGCACTCATTCCATTGCACGTGCAATGATGTTGATTGTGCATTTAATATTCTCTGAGTAATTTAATTCATAGTGCTACAATGTTGTAAATAAAAAAGTTGTTGCATCATGTATGAATCCATTTGTATGAGTGCGCATGCCATTTGGTATTAGAGTTAGGTTTTGCAAACATCATCTCTATGGATTTGTTTAGGTCATGTTGTCAAATGTGTTTATTGTGTGAGTATTTCTATGCTATGATTGTAGTGATGTTATTAAAAATATATGGTTCATGATTTTCATTTCATTGCAAAATTTTTTAATTGCTTTATGCTTTCATTTTATGTAATTTTTTTGAATAGTTTAAAAGAATGTAATTGGTTCTACAAAGTACACAAGTCAATTCTTTGTAATATAATGTCATTGTATTTTTTGTTGCATCACTATTTCCTTTATGAATTTAATGTAGTAGTAGAATAATAGAAATGTAAGAATGAATGAATTTATTTGACTAGGGAACATAATATGTTCAACATTTCAACATAAGTGCAAATTTTCTTATATTTAAATTCAATCTAGAATTCCTAAGAAGGGTCAAAATTTGAATGCGTAAGGATATGTGTACCTTGTAGAATTATTATAATTACATGTATTGATGTACATTCAAAATTCTTTGGTGTGATAATTGAAGGGCTACAAGAAGTTGTGTAAATTGTTAGTAGCTTCTTATTTTCTTCAATGAATGTGCTGCGTTAATCTTCATCTATCTTGTTTAAAGGCTTATTTTGAAATGAAGACAACCTATTCAATTTTTTTTTATTAATTTTACTATAGATATTTTGCCTTATTTTAGGATGTTAACTAAAATCTTTCATGAGTTGCACCTTGGTCATTTCAAAAAGATTGAGTCATACTCTGCTATCCTTAAATATTAAAATGGTACTTTAATAAATCTCCTAATTATGTGTACACTTAGAAAAAAATCTCTTAAAATAGAAAAAAATTCCTAATTGATGAGTGAATTTGATGTGGAAAAAGTTGAACTAAGAATGTCCAAGGCTTGATTTTGAATTAAAAAAAATCTATTTGAATGAATTGAAAGGTAGAAAATATAGAATCATGTGATTCATTTCAAATAAATGAATCTTATTTGGAAGGATGTGAAGCCTCAAAATATTCTTAATCTCCTATTATTTCTTGCATTAGAATAGAATTAATGAGAATGCATTAGATATTATGGTTGAATGTGTCAGAACAACATAGAGATAAGCATATAGGAATATATATGTATATGCTCATTTTTTATCAATCAATATTCTGTATTAGAATTATTTTATTTGTTAGTTATTATGTGTGGATAATTCTTTTTGGATGGCGTGTGAGTTGGTATTGATTAAGAGTTGAAATGTACTTAGGATATTTTATCTTATATGTGTCCTTGTGTTCTTTGACTAGCAATGAAGATTAAATGTGGAGAGATTGTTTCCTTTTACTCTAGTTGATAATGGTGTACATGTGATGTAGGAGCATTTGGGTGTATGAATAATTCACATCAACAATTTTTGTTGCAGTATGGTTTTCTCAATTTTGGTTTGATTTTAATTTTTTTTTTTCATATTGGTGTCTGTAGATTGATAAATTTAAATTTAGATAGAGTTTGGGAAGACAATTTGATTGATTGAATTGATATTTGAATCAATTGTAACCACTTTTGATACATACACATATTAAAGGAAAATTAAATATTTTGAATTCTAAATGTGCAAAAAATAAAAAAATAAAAAAACAATCTTATACTACCAGGAAAGTGAAAATAAGGATATTTTATTTTCAGTAGAAATCAAACAAATTGATATAAGGCACTAGGCATAGGAAGAGGCACATGAGGTAGCGTAGAAGGCAATGAAGAGATAGGGGAATCGAATGACATAGACAGCTAGAGAGATAATAAAAAAATCAGTGCTAGAAAGAGGAGAAGGGGGGCACTTGGACAGGAAGAAGAACTAGTAGCTTTGGAAACTTTGAAAGGGGCTACACCTATGTTTGAAACATTTAAAAATTGAACAGTAGATAGAGATCAAAATAGATGATGGAGAGTTTGTGTGCAACAAAGGAGGTAGAGTGGGGTTGTGTATTACCATGAGAAATTAAAAAAATCTGAAACACCATACAATGTTGAGGGGTTGTGCCATTTCAATATGACAATTTAAATTTTAAAATGCAATAAGAGTGCATAGGAAAAGGCAGTGCTAGAGAGTAAAAATAAAATAAGTGCAAAGTGGCTATGTGAAAGTGATAAGGGTAGTAGTTAGATTCAAATTGCAAAATTTAATTTGCAAGTGAAAGAGATTGGCACCAAGTCTATAAGTGTATAAAACTGAAATAAAATGCAAATGAGAGTGAAACATATGAAAAATAATATGTTTTTGTTTGTGTTCCTAAAAGGTCCTATTCTCCTTTATTTCATTAGGAAATGAGATCCACACAATGAAATGACTAACAACCTTGAGGTGAATCAATTCAAAGTGTGAATCTACTGATTTCCTTTTTTGCAATGATGAGGGTCCCGATTAAACAACACTTTGGGGAGAAAGATTAAAAATAGTAAATCAACTCCAAAATGCAATCTACAAAGTGCATCTAATAGATTAATCTTAATACTGATGGAACCAAAAATCAAATTATAGATTAGAGAGAGGAAAGATGATGTTTACCAGTCACCAAAAGGGATATGTTGAAGCTGACCTAAGACTCATTCGCCTAGGGGTGAATGGGTCCTGGTTTAGGGTTTTTCTATAGATTTTGGGAGCCTCTGCAATAGATTTGAATCTATCAATTTTCCCAGGTTTCAAGTTCAAAGTGTCAGAAATAAATTATGTAATTGAGTTTCCATGAGATGACAAATTTCTTGACAACTTTTGCAACTTTGAAAAGTTTTTCAATTTTGCTCTTCAAGAGATCTTCAAGATTTCTTCCAGCGAAATCTGCAAACACAAATCAAGAGGGAAAATGTTTTGTTTATGGTCAATGGGGGTTTTCCTTGGCCAAATCCTGTTTTGGTAATTAAACATTATAATGAAACAATGAAACGTGAAAGAAATGATGAATGAACAAGTCTATGTCACAACTCACCAAACCCATGAATGAACCTTAGAATGTAGATTTACAACTTGCATGAAATGGATTCAATAGATGGAGATATTTGATCTTGAAACTTGATTTGAAACAATGCCTTTGAATGCTTGAATGGATATTGAACTCTACATCAACATATTAGCTCCAATAACATGCATGATGCAAGAAGACTTTGACATGACAATAGGATCTTGATTGTTGCAATAATTCCTCAATAAATCTGCAAAACAAAAACCCAGACAATAGTACTAGTTGAGACACCACAGTAGCAAAACAGAAACCCAGACAACTTGGTCAACAGAGATCGGGATAAATAGAACACTTAGAACCAACAACAGTCTTGATTCAAAGACAGAATAATGACCCAAACTTGGTGCCACAACCAGGAACAACTGACCACTAAGGGAGAAACCTAGTCCTATTGAACCAAGAAACAACCCACAATACTGTAGGCCCAAGAGACTTCACAAACCATCAGGCCACAAATCACTTGCAGCAACGGGTATGCAACAGACCTTCCACTCAATTTAGAAAAAAGAGCCTAACAATTTCTTACCAAAAGAGTGGTAAGAATCACACATTAATTGGTACAGAGAAATGTTTTGAGCCCAAGAACAACCCACCACTCAGCAAGCCCTGACGACTGTCAGAAACAACCAGACCACCATCCACTTGTAGCAGCTAGACTGCAACATACCTCCCACTCAAGTTAGCCAAAAATGAGCTTAACAAATTCCCACCAATAGAGGGGTAAGAATATTCCTTGATAGTAGAGAAACAATCTTCAAAATGCACCAACCAACCAGGAACCACCTCAAAAGGAGAGGGCTTCACCATAATAGGGGCAACAACTGCAGCAGTTGAACCAAAGCAGACCAACCTTACGCTAGTCATCCAGCCACAAAAAGAAGGAAAACTAGGGATAGAGATCAAAGTGAACAAAAAAAAGCATTAGCCAACTTGCAACACCCACCCACTAGGTAAACCAACCCAAGCTCCACCTCCAGAGGAGAGGGCTCCCCTTTATAGGAGAGGATATAATGAAAACCATCCAAACCAGAGCCACCACTCACCAGCACAAACAAACTCCACCTCAATAGGAACTCATGAGAGAGGAAAAACTCTCTTGCCATAAAAATAACCACCAACTCCACCTCAAAAGGAGTGGGCTCCCCCTTAATAGAAGCATAATCCACCTCAAAAGAAGCCAACTGTAGAACATGGCAGAGACTAGTGACAATAGAAAGGAAGGACATCATATCCAATGGCATAACTAGCATAGGGAACATGATACAAGGAGGAAGAAGCCCCCCATCCAACAACTTGAAAAAACCACCTGTTTGGGCCAACCAGACAAGGCCCAAGGAAAACACCACCGAGTAACCAACAGGCTTCAACCAGAGCACAACCCTAGGAGACCACAAGTCCCCACCAAACCCCACAAAAGGGGAAGAACCATAGGTCAGCAATGGGACCCCAAAATCTCCCACACACCGAGAAAAGCACACCAACAAAAGCACCATACCACTCCCATACATAGGGAGGGGAGAAAAAAAGTAAACCCCCCACACAACACAATCATAATCCCCACCAAGAAGAGCAACCACATCCTTTCTGCAGAGATCCGACACTAGAAACTCAGGCCGATGAAACACCAACAACCTCATACGAAATAGAGGAAACAAAGCCACACCCAAGCCACCCTCTAAGCACACCATAAATTTCACGTAGCCGGAGCAGAGCCAGGGACATGAAACCGCAACCCATAAGTGTTTAGCTTCAACAAAAAATCCATCAAACAAAATAGTACAGGGGATCACATTACGCACATGCAATCACACAAAGAACATGAAAAGGAAAACAAAGCAAAAGACTAGTAAGGCACATGCGATTCAACCTATAGCAATTCGTCCACATCCCAATCTTGTTTAGTATATATGGAAGGAAAACAACTAGCCAAAGGGACAACATCAAGTGCCGAACTAGGACAAGCACCAAGTTCAACACTCTTATTAGGAGGATCATCGTTTAAGCTCATAGAGGATGAAAACATTAAATTCAACTCATTATGCACTTGTTCATCAATCTTTGCAATTTCATTATCATCATCCATGTTAATCACAACGGGAGGTCTAATGACAATATCCATAGAAGTTTGTTGTTGTTTATCATGCACTGCTTCAAACAAGTTTGGATTTTGATTTTCTATGTTTCTTTTGTTTGTAACAAATGAGCAATAGCATGACATCTATGCCTACGCTCTATAGCATTGCAATTTATTTTCATGCATTTCTCAAGTTGTGTCTATGTAGGATCAGGTGTATCAACCATAGATTTATTTTCTTCCCTTAAGAGAGGAATGAAAGGAACCATGGGAGGTTGTTCAACCACTTTCTCTTTATCTTTATAAACTTGTTTGACTTTAGGAGGTACAACTATATTTGTTTGGTCATCTCGTGGTCTCTTGTATGAAATAGGTAAAGGATTTGTCATAGGTTGGTCTTGGATACTTGGAAGGGCTTTTGGTTCAATCATGTTTTCGTCAAGGATAGGAGGTTCAATCATGGGTTGAGGTATATTGCTAAGGGATAATTCTACTATGCACTTTTTCTTAAACTTTTGGTAGGATTTGAAAAATAATTCTTCACGGGGTTTAATAGGTTCTATTGGCTCGGGCCAAAAGAAATCCAATTAATAGTTCCCACGAGAAGGCACATGATTAAAGCCACTATGATGCACTGTAAAGATCTTATTGCCAAATGGAAACTTTAAACATTTATGCACAACCGACAAGACGATGTATTCATGGAGTGAAGCCATGGATAGCCTAACTTTGCATGAAATTGTTCTAGCAATAGGATGGTGGTGAATGAGAGTTAATTCTTTCGGTCCAACCTTTAGAGGGAGATTTATTGAGCCAATTGTAGGGAAAGCAAAACCATTATGCATTTTGATCCATGCTTTCAGTTTTTCATATGTATCTTGATAAAGCTCATGCATAAATAGGAATTCTTCAGAGATCACATTCTCTACACATACAAGATCAATTAATTTCCCATTAGGCTTGTCATTTATTCTTCCAACTATGTAAATAGGACCATCGGGTGCATGTTTAAGTACATCTTGTTGTGAGAAAGCAATATCAAGCAACATCTTAGTTAGGCCCTTATGAGGTTGAAATTCAATGAGGTTAACCGTGGTATGCATATTATCATTCTCTTTATTTTTAATGTTCTTGTTAAGGATGTAAGAAAGACAACATTAAATTTCTATTCCATGTTCATCTTTAAGAATTTTTCTCACATTATCTAAAGTAGGAATGGCACTGCTAGCATTGTTTTCAGAATTCACAAAGTTTTTCAAATTTTCTATTTCTTCATCTATCCTTCCTATGTTTTCTTGCAAGACATTGGTAACCATTGTTTCAACCTCATGCACATTGCTTGTAGGTAGGGAAGTTATTGGAAATGTGGTATGAAGGCTATGATCCATAGAGGGTTGATTATCAACACTATTAGTGAAAGAGTTGGAGAGCCCAATATCCATGACAAATGGTGTATCGTGGGATAACATGAGTCTAAAACTATGTCTCACAATAGTATTGCTAATAGGAAACCAAGTTGTAAAGCTAATACAAGTTTCACAAACTTAATGTAAACCCAAAATGGAAAGGTGTAAAGTGCAATGCAATGACCTAGAATGTAATGCAATTTTCAGATTTCAACAAGATAAATTTCTGATTATGCTATGTAAAAACCTAAAAATGATGTCTTGTAAATGCAATTTTGAAATCACACAATGCATTAAATTTATCAAATAAATCTAAATATGATCAATTTTGCTTAAATTTTTTATGTAAATTGAAACATAAAACTAAAAACAATAAAGTAGAATGCAAAAACATATGTTTTAATCCCCAAAAAATCAGAAAATGACCCTGATGCAATAAGGGGAGGTCCTGCAACACAACTTATCAAAATTTGATCAACCAATCAAGTATTAGATCACCAAATTCTCAAACTCTTTCAATCTCTACCATTCTTCACTATTGTGTGAACCAAGATCCTAATACCTGCAATAGACAACAAACAAACACATTAGAGGATTCAAATGCAAGTTAAGACCAAGGTTCCCCATAAAATCCATTTAACCATATTCAAAATAGAAATGAAAGCAAGAATAAAATGTAAAAACAATGAAATAGATTAAATCATATTGAGAATATGCAAACTCTTGATCTTATGGGGGAGTTGGTGCCAATTTGATATGGAAATTGGCCCTTTCCCAACTCCTATGCAAGATTTGATAATTTGATGAAGACGTGATCCACTTGGTGATTGCTTCAAATGAATTCCATGGAGAAAACTTGCAATCACCTAGCTATGCTTTGATAAAATGGATGAAGATGTTAAAGCTTGAGTATGGATTTGAGTATAATAACTTTGCTCAAATTGTGGATGATGAAATGAGGAAAGAAGCCTCTTATTTATAGAATGACAAGTTGGAGAAATGCCCAAAAATAAGCAATGCGGGACTAGCTTTCAACCAATGGCAATGTGCCACTTGCCAAGAGATGGATGGATGAAGGATGTGCACATTTTGATGAATGTGCCCATAAATGTATTTAGGTGGAATTTGAAAATAATGAAATGACATGTAAGAGGGAAAAAGGAATCTCTTAAATGCCACTTGGCTCAATGCAAAGATGAAATAAATGTCGTTGGAAGGACAAAGTCCACTTGGAAGGATTTCAAATTTGGAAGAATATTCTTCTATTATGCCATGTTGAGAGAAAATAGGCATTTAATAAATGAATTAAATCTATTTTCATGTGCAAGTGGCAAGCGCTAGAGGATGGGACATGGATTAGGATCAAATTAATCAAGGGTTAATTAATTTAATGAGGGATTAGATGATGTGACAAATTTGACTTAGATTTATGGGTTGATTTAAATCAAAGATGAGAGGAATGTGATTTTAGAGATAGTTAAATAAATATTTGTTTTATTTAACTAAAGGGGATGATGGTTAGATTAAATTAAATAGGGTTTTAATTTATTTAATTTAATGAGATGAATTTAGAGATTAATTAAATAAAATTGATTTATTTAATTAAATAATAAGGCTAATAGATCAATATTGATTGATTTAATTAACAAGAGAGAATCACTTAATCAAATAAATGATTTATTTAATTAAGAGAGGAAAATTGATGAATTCAATCAAACAAGGGTATTTGATTAAATGGTTAGATAGAGGGATGCTTAAGGATGAAACGGTGTTAGTAGTCGGGATCAAACATGTAATGCTAATTAGTACATTTTACGTGTCTATATTTTTCCCCTCTTTGAAGCAGTGCACTTGCTGCGCTAATTCAAAGAATAAACTGTCTCGATCAAAGGCCAAAAATTTTATGATTTCAAAACTTGCCTCACTACTGCCTCGACGAGAGAAAACATGCCAATATACTGCCCCCTCAAGAGATCAGACGAAAAGATTTATTTTTTGGGTGATCTCGCGAAAAAAGAGGATAGGGTTCCTGACGGGTCCAGAAAGGCTCCAGGAGACAAAAAATGAGATAATATAAAAAAATGACATAAAACGGCCTTCAGACAGATAAAAATGGGATGAGGGGACCTAGACCCTTCCTGGACGACTAAACGATGTTAGAAAACCCTACTTTTTAGGCTTAAATAGGCCTTGGGGGGCCACTTCCAATTCATTTTCACATTCAGCCTTTAAAATTTCTATGACTTTGAGCTCTGACCCTCTAGAGAAATGGTGCAATGATAGCTTCCCATGCATATTTTCGACAGAGTACGAACACACCAGAGACTTCCCAGCACTGGACCACCGGTGAGTCGACTTGACTCAAGCTTGATTTTTCAATTTTCGCATGCATTTATTATGTTTAAAAACTAGGTTCCTTAGGAGCAGTGCTATATAGGCCCATTGAATTTTCAAACTATTACGCTCGGTGTTTAAACCACGCCATTGTTGCAAGGTCCGACACTGCAGTGTAGTTTGAAATTTAGGGTCAAATTTCAAACTCTATCGCCTTTGCAGATTGAACCACCGCGGTGCTCTTTAGAGTTAGGGTTTTAGATTAAACTCTGACGCCTTTGCAAACTGAACCACCATGGTGCAGTTTGGGATTTTGAGGGCTCTAGTGTCATAGTTTGAAATTTGCAAACTGCACTGCCTTCATAGGTAGCGATGCTAGAGTTAATTTTGGGATGTCGAGACAAGCCAAGATCAGGATTTTTTTGATGAATTTTAACACGGTGACTTTTCATGATGCAAGAGGAGGTGAGAGAGATCTACTCTGATGAGCATAGGTCTTGGGAGCTTTTCAACATCTTGGGTTAGCTGACCGAGTGACAACAGGAGTGCCTGGGAGAGATGGGGCTTATGTATATCACCTATGCACCGCCTATGCAGACACACTTGGGCATGATGACAACACTTGCCGAGAGATGGCATAGTGAGATGTCGTCTTTCCACCTTCTGACGGGTGAGGCCATAGTCATGCTAGAGGACATGTGGCAGATCTTGAGATTGTCTATCCATGGTGAGCAGGTCATTTATGATATGGATGCCTAGAGGGAGGCCTATTATGCCATCATGGACATTGATTAGATTGTATTATGTGAGGGTTAGATCGAGCTGGAGTGCGATAGGCCTATTGTATCATCTTACTACTTAGTTATTGTAGCCATTATATCGGGTCTCATCACACCAGATCGGTGAGGCTGATATTTCAGTCTTGGATGGGGGCTCGCTTGGGAGCGCATGGTCTAGCGGCGATCGACATTGTTTGCATCGGGGCCAATTCTGCTAGCCTCACTTTACAAAGATCTTCATGAGTTCACCTATCTAGATGGCAGAGCACTTGGGGTAGGGGTTACACTCCTGCATATTTGGGCGTGGGAGCACATCCCCATACTTCGTCTAAGAGTTGTACCTATTTTGGTGGAGCCAGATGATCCAGTGGTCTGGCGATACAAAGGAGGTATTTCCTTTACGCATACAGGACATCACAAGATTCCTCATTAGAGGAGGGTCCTTGATGATATGCGAGTGCTCAGATGCCAGCCATACCTTGGACAACCCGCATGGTTCGATGATGCACACTAGTTGTTCTTCGCCCGCTAAGAAAGACTTATGTAGGGCAGAGACCACACGATGATAGAGATGTACCTATCGAGAAAGGTTCAGAGATAGTTCAATGAGCCATAGGAAAGGCCGAACAATTAGTATGTGACCATTTTTGCGAGGACGACGAGTCAGAGTTCCTGGGGCCGATACATACCTGCCCATGAGGCAGTACAAAGTTTCATGCAGTTGGCGGCCAGGCCATGGCCATATGACTAGGGACAGGAAGATCCAACACCATGCAATCCTACAGAGATTGGTTCAGGTCGCCCCTACATCTAACAGTGCCAAGGACACCATCTACTTGATGCAGAGTGAGAGGCAAAGGGGTAGGGCGAGGCTGGGGGACAAAGATTGGGATCAGGGTAGTGGTGGGCCACCACCAATTCAGCCAGTTCAGGATCATGGGCCACAGAACCAGCCACCCAGGGATCCACAGGTTGGAGAGCAGAGGTAGCAGTAGGATCTAGGGCACTAGGACCAACATGAGTACGATTCGGGACACCAAGACTAGGTCTTGATGCCTCCCAGGGATGGGGAGTAGGATCAACCCCACGCACAGCCACCTCTATAGCTTGATCTTAGAGATGGGCAGATTTTGCAGCTGCAGGCCTAGATACAAACACTGAGAATTGAGAGAGATCAGGCCAAAGCAGAGCAGGATCAAGACATTTTGTAGAGACATTCCGCAGAGTTACAGGTAGTGGTAGACATGGGCCGTCGGCAACAGCTAGAGAGCATGGCTGCCTCTTCCTCCCAGAACACAATATCACTTCAAGCTTACAGAGAGGCCATTCAAGAGGCCGACTACTACAGGATGTACTACTACTAGGCCATGCTGAGGGCAGCTCGAGTGTCAGATTTTTCTTAGAGGACAGGACACAAGATGACAAAGGAGCACAGGGAGAGAGTAGGTGGCGAGGGCAACAACCAACAAGGCTAGCCCTCACTTTGATTAGAGACATGATTCTTTTTGCACCCTATGGGCTCATTTTTGATAGCCCTAGTGGGCCTTTTTGTACTTATTGACATACGCATGTACATTGATCTAATTTTTCGTACCATGACAATAAATTATTCTGATGATTATTTGATGTGATATGCTATGTCCTATCTTTGCTTTGATGTATTATGGATGCCTCTTATTTCTATATGTTGTGCAATGATTCTATCTTATGATTCCCTGATGTTTATGTGATGAATATGCTATATGATGATGGATGCATTTTTTTTCAGTATCTTTTCTTATGCATTTTTAATGATGTATGCAAAATGTTATGATGTGCAAATGCTTAGACTAACAAATCTATATTATGCAATGATGGATGGTATGATGTAATATGATGATGATATGTGTAAATGATGTTTATGAATGTTATAATGATATCTATGATATGATATAATGTGTATGTGATAGCGTAATGGATGCTTATATGTGTTATGTGATTTTTATGCAATGTTACGATAGAATGAGTGCAAATGATATGATGGATGTAGATGGTGTTGATCTAAATGATGCTTATGGGATGATATGTTTTAATGTTATGATGGATGAAATAATGTTTATGATATGGGATGATTGCTTTTATTTTTATGTGAAATGAATGTAATGTAATGATTCGTGAGAGTCTTAGAGTAATAATGGAAATGCAATGCTATCATGTGTTTTTAATATTTCCTATATGACATGCAATATGCAATATGTAATGTACAATGTGAAATGTGTAATGTACTGATGGTTTGTGAATGTAGGATGAATGCAATGATGCTAATAATTTGATTAATTGTCATGGTACCATGTTAGCACGAAAAGAAAGAGATAGAAGAAACCAAAGATTCCAACAAGACGAGATGATGATGGTTTGCTTGCCGAGGAGTTGGGATTTTCAAAGGGCTAATTACCTTATGTTTGATTACACACATAAGTATGATGCATCAAGGTATAAAGAACCAGGATGGCATTGTACCTAGTGTGATGGACTTTGACTCAACAATCAAATAGGAGTATCCTTGTTCACACCTGAAATACATAAGCCTTACTAGGATGCACTTCAGGTACTACAAAAATCTCAGACCAAAACATAGGAAGGAAAGCCTTCCTATGTGGTCAACAAGATATCTAAAACACCTTCCATACACACCTAATAAAGCAAGTATTCGCCAAGGTTATCTTACAAATACATCCAACAAGAATAGAAGATAAAAATATAATGATTGTTTCCCCATTCCTATCTCTCTAAATCCTTTTGTTCAAGATATCATTGAGAAGTCCTTGGAATGAGCGCAATAAGATAAATCAATAGACCAAGATAAAGCACACAAACACGCTAATGTTCTTCAAAAATGCTAACCAAGATTAAAATACGGTGATGCCTAATGTTGATGTCCATTGTAGGAAGGATTCATCCTAGGACATGACGATATCAGATGATTTGATATGGGATTGATTGGATGATAGGCTATTGATACAAAGAGTTGATTAACTTGTTTACGTGTTGACCTAGACTTTAGACTTTTGACATTTTGAGTTTTCACTTTTGAAATGCTAGGCTTGTTTCAGATTGTGTCACTAAAGGTTGAGGATGATGACTGATTTATTATGAGTGATGTTTATTGTGGGTGAAAGCAAGATGAGATGGATGGATTTTTTCAAATATTTGGATATTTTTTATGTTTTTTTATGTTTTGATGTTGTTTTTGGTATTTTCAAGATTTTACAAATGTTTTAATTTTGAATTTTTAAATGTTTTGGGGTTTCCTGAGATTTTTACCAAGAGACTAACCTAAGGACCTATCCTAGGGCCCGCCTCAGGGATTGATCAATAGATTAGCGTTGCCTACATTAGACACGCAGAGACAACATAGTTTGACTGACATAGACTTGATTTATTGATGATATATGAACAGATGGATTGCCAGTTTATTATGACAAACTCCTAAAGGATTGACCTAAGTGTCTCGGGGGATGATCATAGATCAACCTTGCCTACGTTCAAGGCTTAGAGACCCGTAGTTCGACAAGATGACTTTGTTTTTGAATTTTTTACCTATTTTTGGATTTTGATATGATTTGGACGTTTTTGTATTTTTGATTTTCTAATGTTTTTGGATTTTTTTAATTTTATGATGTTTTTGATTTTCCAATTTTAGGATCTCAACAACATACACGAATCTGATCTGATGAGAACATGCCCCTAGCGTGATGCAATAGACTACTCTGATAAAGGCAAGACAAACTAACCTTGAGAATGGGCCGAGTAGTACTAGGAGGGATCATAACACGAACACAAGACCAAGCTATGATGTGGATGTCAAACCAATGGGTGATGGATGGAAATATGGAATGTGATGGATTATGGAAGCTTGATGAATGGATGATGCAGAACAAGTTGTGACGATCCTAGTGGATGCAAAGTGCTTATTTACACAAGATGTCTGTTTGCCATGTTTTCACCAAGGTACTTGCCCAAAGTGCCACCGAAGTGGTTTTCACTAGAGGACGATTTTTCTCTTTACTGTTTTTGATCATTTTTTTGCTTTTTTGCTTTTTTTGTTGTCACCAAGATGCTTGTTTTCTAGGTTTTCATGAAGGTAACCATTTTTTTAGGACATTTTCTAATTTTTTTGATTTTTTGGTTCTATACCTTGAAAGATTTAGGCATAAAACTTTTTGAGATGGGATTTGTTCATGGGCTCCTATAGAGGCTCGCCTTTCAGGTGTTGATAACTGATATGCCCCTACCTTGTAGCTTGTTGTGATGATGAATGGTCCCAAAATAGTTAAATTTTCCTTGTTGTTTGGATTAGGATGTTCTTCTAATTTTCCTTTAGTACCAGTTCTCCAACTTGGAAAGTCCTAATTTTCTTATTATAGCTCCTCTTGAGTTTGTTCTGATAGACTTTCAAATGATTTGAAGTGTTTATATGCCACTCATCCAATAGCTTCAGCTCATTTAGTCTTGATACTCGGTACTCTTCATCCGTGATGAGGTTTTCCAGTTATATTCTTAGTGACGGGAGATCAATCTCAATAAGTAATACTTCCTTGGATCTATAGATCAGGGAGAAGGGAGTGGCACCTATTGGTGTACAGATGCTGGTTTGATAAGCCTAGAGGGCGGGATTTAGCTGCAGATGCCAGTCACGACCTGTGACATTGACTATTTTTTTGAGGATTTTTAGAATGGTTTTATTTGTAGCTTCTTCTTGGCTATTTCCTTGGGGATAATATGGAGTGGAAAATCAATGGATTTTGAATTTATCACATAGTTCATAGACCTCCTGATTCTTGAAAGGTGTCCCATTATCTGAGATAATAGCTTGGGGAACACCGTATCGACATATGAGGTAGTTTAGGATGAACTTTGATATCTGCTTTCCAGTGATGTATGTCATAGGGATGGCTTCGACCCACTTTGTGAAGTACTCAGTGGCGGTTATGATGAACTTGTGACCATTGGATGAGGTGAGTTACTTTTTGATGAGATCGAGCTCCATTGTAAAAGTGGGCCATGTAGGTGACAATAGATGAAGCTCTCGAAGTTGGAGTGCTGGATAAGGTCCCCTATGTCAGCCGACATTGTGGTGGCACCTTTGATGTAGCGTCATGTGCTTCTTTTCCATAGTAGGCCAATAATACCCCATCCTCAACAATTTCTTGGCCAAGGTCATTCCGCTCGAGTGTGAACCACAAATACCATTATGCACCTTAGTTAAGGTAGTCAATGCCTCCTCAACATTTAGGCAGTGTAATAAGGTTCCTTCTATGCTCCTATGATAAAGGGTGTTTCCTAGGATGACAAATCGGGATGCTTTCTTGACAAAGGTTCTTTTTAGGCTTGAGGGTAGGTCAGTAGGTAGGACCCCTATTCACAAGTAGGTATAAATGTCATGGTACCAAGGATCATTGGGACCAATGATTTTGCACACAAAATTCTGGACTCAAAAAATTTTAACGTAGTTACGAGAACTTGTTCTACCAAGAATTCATGTTTTGGGATGTTGTGAGGGATGTCCAGTAGGGATCCAATCATTGCCATGGTGTCTGCTGCTCTATTGTTGGCCCTGGGAATCTACTCAAATGTGATATCAATGAATGATTCTTTGAGGCTCTCTACCAACTTTTTGTATGGAGTCAGCTTATCATCCTTTTTTTGGTATTCATCATTAACTTGATTTATTATCGCCTAGATTCTCCATATACTTTGAGGGCTATGATGTGTCACTACACTGCTATTCTGAGACCTATTGTCAAAGCCTCGTATTTCACAATGTTGTTAGTGCAGGGGAATGTTGTTTTGTAGGATCTAGGTATACAGTCCCCTTGTGGGGTGATGAAGAAGACACCGACTCCTCGATCCATGCTGTGTGTAGGAACCATCAAAGTAGAGTTTCCAGTGGTTGGCTATGCTGAGATTGAAGATGGATTCATCGGGAAACTTTGATATGAGTGGATTCTCTGAATACATGGGTACTTCTAGAAGTTGATCTACAATTACTTGGCCTTTGATTGCTTTTCATTCCATGTACTCGATGTCGTATTTAGATAGAATCATGACCCACTTGGCCATCCTTCCTGTGAGCATTGCCTTTGATAATATGTACTTTAGGGGATCGATCTTGGCGATGAGCTTGATTTTGTGTGCCAACATGTAATGTCTGAATTTTTTTGAAGTGAACACTACTACTAGATATGCTTTTTTGATGAATGAGTAGTTTAGCTCATGATCAACCATTGTGTAGCTAATGTAATAGAAGGCCCTCTCTGTCCCATTTTCATCATGCTAAGCTAGAAGAGCACCTAGGGTTGCTATTGTTGCTGACACATAGAGGATTAGTGGCTTTCTTGGGATCAGCGGCATGAGGACCAACGGTGTGAGCAAATATTCTTTGATTTTGTTGAATGCTTCCTCACACTTGTCATTCCATTTGTACGCTACTCCCTTGTGAAGTAGGTGAGAATATGGGTTTTGCTTATCTGCTAGTTGTGTTATAAATCTGCGGATGTATTGAAGCCTACCTTGGAGGCCTCTCAACTGTTTCAATGTTTTGGGTGCCTCCATCTCAAGGATTGCTTTTACCTTTGCATGATCTATTTCAATACCTCTCATTGACACTATGAATCCCAATAGCTTTCCTGATTGTATGCCGAAGACACACTTCTTTGGATTTAAATGAACCTTGTATTCCTCTAGCCTATCGAAAATAGCGCTTAAGGTTGCTATGTGATCTCTCCTCTTCCTAGATTTTTCTAGTATGCAATCTTTGACAGTTTTGTGAATCATGTCATGAAATATTAATGTCATGGATCTTTGGTAGGTGGACCTAGCATTCCTCAAGCCGAATGGCATCATGTTCTAGCAGTAGGTTCCCTATGGACAAGTGAGGGCCGTTTGTGTTGGTCTTCTTTGGCAATAATTATTTGGTTGTACCCAGAGAAACCATCCATCAAAGAAAGAATTTCATGTCCCATTGTCATGTCCACTATCATGTCAATGTTAGGCAATGGGAAATCATCTTTTGGAGATGCTTTGTTTAGGTCTCTAAATCCTGTGTAGATTCAGATTCCCCCACTAGGTTTTGAATCAAGAACCAAATTTGACACCCATTCTAGATAGTCAATTGGTAGTATAAATATTGCATCTTGTAGTTTCTTCAATTCCATCTTGAATAATAAAGCAATTTAAGGATGCATTTTCCTGAGTTTTTGTCTAATTGGCTTTGCTTTAGAGTAGATTGCTAAGTGATGAACCACAATCTCTGGTTTGAGCCCGGGCATGTTTGCATAGCTCCATGCAAAATTAACTTTTCTTTCTCTCAAGAAGGTTGCTAGGAGCTCTTGTTACTCTGATAGTAATTATTCTACATAGAACGTGACATGTGGGGTCTCCTCTGTTCCCAAATTAACTAGATTGCATTTTTTGGCTAGGATTGCTGATTTTTCCTAATGGAGAGCTTTGAGAGGAAGATTGAATCCCCCATCCTTGGGCTCCTCAGAGAGGTTTTCACCGTTGGATGCGTCCTTTATTTTTACTATTTTTGGGTTGGAGAGCGCCACTGTGTGGTAAGGACCTAGAGATTATTCTTAGTTTTTCACTTTTACGATTGAGGGATTCAATCGTTTCCCCATAGTATGTCTGTGTGTCGAGCTCGATGATGAATCCCGCTTTATGATCCCCACATGGAATATTATCCTGTAGTCCCATGAATTATGAGAATGCCTCATTGTTTTTGAATGTGTCCAGAATTGGCGGTCTTCTTTGGTCATAATCGAGGAGTTGTGGGTAGACTAGACAAATTTCATGGTTTTGGTTTTTAGACTCATAGGATAGGGTGCTAATCATGAGTAGGGAGGTGTCTTCGAAAAGTGTTGGAAAATTGGTTATGGGGTCCTCATCACTACTACATATATCAGTTATATCGAAGGTGAAGTTTTCTATGACATGACTAGTGGACACAGGTAGGCGAAGGGTAGCTGCTAATTACTGAGGAGGATTTTTGACCTTTCTAATTGGAGGAGTTCAACTACGTATGGTTATACTTGGAGGGGTACAGCTGAGGCCAATATTTTTTAGTCGTGTCTCTGGAATAATAAGTGTTAGAAGCCCCTTATCATTTTGGCCAAGCTTTTTTTTTTCTATCATAACCCATGGCAAGCATCATTTGTAAACCCTTACTGCTATCATCCATAGGTAGATCAACTGTTGGTCTATTATCTTGATATAGAAGATGAGATGGGTCCTCTTCTATTATTTCCCTGCTTAGATCTCCCCAAATTTGGAAGTTGGAAGAGCTTTCTTTGAAGGTTTGGGATTATGAAGCATCGTTGGATTGTGGTTGTCCCTGTGACCTAGGTGATTGTGGTAACTCTCCTACCACGAAGGCATTCTTTGGGATAGTATAGTGCCCACATCCATTATCCTAGATAATAACCTTATTGTCTGAGATGGCAAGGATGGTGGGTGTCTTTGTTGCAGAAGTGGAAGCAAGGGAGGCTAGGTCAATGTATGGGGTAGATGGGCCTTCATCATTTTTTGGCACATGGGGGATTTTATAATATTTGGCCTTTAGGCTCTTGAAATAAGAGAATGGTTCGGGATCCCCATATATAGTGACCTCGTAACCTTGATATGTGAATTTGACATGCTAGTGGAAGGTTGATCGACTACTTGCATCCCATGGATCTACGGGCGTCCCAAGAGAATATTGTAAGGAAAATCAAGGTCGATAACTTGGCAGGTGGTTTCCATTATTGTTGGCCCCACTTGGACGAGTTGGATAGTGCCCTGAGACACTCTCTCTTGATCATCATATGCCCTGATTTTTATGCCCTTTCCTTTGCCAATGGTATCTTCAGAAATTCCCAGATTCTTTATTAGCTTAAGGGAACAAATGTTTAAACCTGCACCTCCATCCACCAAAACCCTCTTAACTTTGTTCTTATATACCAGGACTTCCAAATGGAGTGCCCGATTGTGAGATGGTTGGGAAGGGAAGTTTTTATCAAAGAATGTGAGAAGATTTGGTGTAATGATATTCTCGATCATAGCTTGGAATTGTTCGGTGTCAAGATTTGCAGAGATAGTGGATGAGGCTAAGGCTTCCTCAAGGATCTTTTTATAGGCCGATGATATCTTGAGTAACTCCATGATGGAGATCTGAGTTGGGTTCTTTTTAGTTGATCAATGACATTATAACCATGGGAATGGATCTTGGGTTGGAAGTGGGTGCTCTAGGGGGCTGAGATGACCCTACGATGGTGATTTTCTTGCCTCTTGTGGTGACTCCACAATCAGCATGTGCTCCCTTGATGGTGAAAACTGAACAATACTCGTCCAAGGATGCAACGACATGGTCGTATAAATGGTTGACACTTTTGAATGTTTCCTTCCCCTTATCATTATTGTTGTTCCCTTTATTGTTGTGATTTGGCATTAGATTCATGTATATTTTGAGATTTTGGTTTCCAAGTGGCTGCTCCACATTTATGATTTTTTGATCAATAAGGTCCTAGATTAGGTTTTTTAACCTCATGCAACTATTAGTGGTGTGCCCTTTGATTTTGTGAAAGTCATAGAGCTGGTTTTCATTATACTAGGGTGGTTATCCTTTGGGTTCCTAGTAATTCTCATAGATAGGAGCCTTGATGAGGTTTTCGTTTATCAATTTCTTCATGATGACCTCGAGTGGTTCTCCAAGGGCCATGTACTTTCACTTGGTGGTTTTTTTGTTTCGCGGGGATGGTCCCCCTTGATTATTTAGGTTATTAACTTGGTTGCTATTTGGTTGGTATTGTGATACTGTGCTGGTTTGGGTGTTGTTTCGATCATTGTTTTGTGATGGTAGGTAGGTTTGATTGTTTTTCCTTAGAGCACTGATCGCAACCTTAGCATCAACCACACCATCGTTTGTGATATTTTTGTTCCTTTCCCATGTGCAAGGTTTCTCATTATAGTTGTTGGATGGGTGATTGTTTTGTTGTTCTAGATACGTGGGTGTCTCTCCTTGTGAAATAAGGGCTCGTTCGATGTTAAGTGCCTTAGGGATTAATTGATCATATGTTGTGATCCCTTGCACCTTGAGATGAAATGCTAAGGCCCCGTTGAGGTTGGAGATGATTGTGCACACTTGTTGTTCCTCTCGAATGACCCATGTGCTCCTATTGGCCTTGGATCGCCATCATTGTAAGGAAGCAAATGATTCATTCTTTCCTTGTTTAAGAGTCACTAGTTCCTTGAGACTGACATCCATAGCGATATTAAATGCATAATTTTTAATGAATGTATCCACAATTTCTTGGAACTTCTTGATGCCAGGAGGAAGGCAAGAGAACCACTACATTGCATGGCCAACCAAACTTCTAGGAAATAGCCGCATTAGATAAGTATCATCATATGCGACTTCCATGCAATGAACTTGAAATTCCCTAATGTGATCTTTAGGGTTACCTGTACCTCGGTATTTATCAAATTTGGGGATCTTAAATCCCTTTGGGAATGGTTTCATTACAAGGCTCCTATCAAATGGATAAGGACATAAGTTGCTTGGCATTTTTATGGTTCTCCCTAATTGAAGGTCAAGTACTTGTTGTGAGAGTAACTTGATATGTGTTAATACATCATTTTGCAGATCAGGGGGTGGGATGAATGTGTTTTGAGGTGGTTCAATTGTTGGAGGGATGGGTGGATTTGTGTTGATGGATGGTATTTGCATATTTTGTTGCACCAAGTATGCTTGCACTTGCTGCTCTATCAACAATGCTTGTTGTTGTTGTTGTTCCAATAATGCTTGTTGTTGGGCTGCTAATTGGGCTGCCTCTTGTTGCTCTTGGTATTGTTTCAGTGCTTGCTGGTATGCTTGTTGCTAAGCTACTTGTTATTGTGCAAGGTATTGTGCTTGCGCTTGTGCTTGTGCTTGTTCCTGTGCTTGTTGAGCTTGGTATTGGGCTTGATCTTGCGCCTGTGCTAGGGCTTGTGCTTGTGCTTGGACAACTTGCTATTGTTGTAATAGGGATTGGGCTTGAGCAACCTTTTGCACTTGATGTGCTTGTTGCGCAGCTAGAGCGACTTGCGTTTCTTGGGCGGCTTGTGCTGCTTGAGTGGCTTATGTGGCTTGAGTGGCTTGCACAGCTTGAGTGGCTTGCGCTGCTTGGGCGGCTTATGCTACTTATCAGTTTTGGATTTGCTAGAGTACCTTTTGATAGCAAGTTTCTTGAGCAGCTTGCAATGCAATGCTATATTGGCTTGATACATTTGTGTTTGGTGGTGAAGGTGGTGGTGGTGGATTTGGTATAGTATTTGTTGCTGTGGTGAGAGGTATCATCGTATTGGTGATTGGGATTGTGGTGGTGGATGGTGTGATTGATATGCTTGGTCCTTGGGAGACCATGTTTTGAGATACCTGGGGGATGGTTGATGATGTGATGGTGGTGACTTGCATTGTCGGGATGGTTGTCATCTATTATTGTGATGTCGATGACAAGATATTTTGATTAGCAATCAACGAGTTGATTTGATTTTGTTGATTGATATTTGGTAAAGGGGGAAGCCCTAAACCAAGAGGTGATATTGTTATTGGTGGCAAGGGAGGAAGTTGTGGGAATGTGAGTGGCATACTCCCTTGGGGGAATGATGTAGATGTAGTGTCAAAGATTCCCCCTGGTCCAAATATGTCTCCTTCTCCTTGCGAGGTTATGGGGAGAGGTGTCGCGCGAAATGACAATGATGGATTATTAGGATCATGAAAGGTGAGGGGGACATGTGATGGATTTTGTGGGATGGATTTCCCTAAGATGGTGTCTGCGTCCAACTCTTGATTATTTACAAGGGGGTGTTTTTGTAATGCATTGAGAAATGCACTCCCTTTGTTGAAGATGGCTTGAGTTGGAGCAATGGATGATGTGATTTGGAGGATGGGTTGAATGATTCTTTGGAATAGAGGTGTAGATGAGATTGGGGGAATGGATGAAATCAGAGGCATGAACCCAAAAGGTGTTTCCACGATGGTACTCACATCGAAATCAGTAGGGAGTTTAGCCCCTTGTTTTGCTAATTCAAGCATGTAGAGTGATGGATTGAGTCTCATCATGATGTTAATGATTCTATGATTCTCTAGGTTTTGGACCATCTTAGTGATTTCATCTTGCATCATTCCAAAGGAACTATTAGTGATATCCTCTACTTGACTTTCCTCTTGAGGATTTTGTGATGAAGGAAAGCTAGTTAGAGGATCGCTTGATCCATCCGGATTTATCTCAGAATTTTTTTGGCTTAGGTCACTTGAGGTGGATGTTTCTTTGTTGGCTTTCATGTTCCTCTTGTGTTGAGATCTAGTTTGCACCATAAAATAGGGATCAATCTTCAAGAATGTGGGAGATAAATCTCTAATTCTTTGGATTGATCTAACTTTAGGTACAAAAGAGAAAAATTTAGGATGATTTAAGGATCAAAAGTATGATGGTGAAAATGGATGATATGGATTGATTAGGACTCTTGAGAAATATTGAAGGATATATTAAACTTTAGGACTTGGATTTGATGTTTTATTTAGATTTGATTTGATTTGGATTGGATTGTGAACTCATAAACTCTAAGAGGTTAGATGTTTTCCTAGAGTGAATTTGTCCTCAAGATGTTAATTTGACTAAGTGTGAGAAGAAGGATTCATCTAAACACACCTAACCAAACAAGATGATTTTTTGATTGGGTTTTGATCTTGGATTATGAACTCCTAAACCCCAAGATGTTGGATGTTATCAAGGGATTTGTCCACAAGGTTTGATAATTTGACTAAATATGTGGAGAAGGATGAATTTACACACATCTAATCAAACAAGATGATTTGGATTTATTTCAAATGATTTTCTCAAAGTTTAACATGAAGGATTTTTCCAATATTTTCAAGGAGTTGATGATGAGATGATTTTGATATTAAAAGATGGATGAAGGTTTGATTTTGATCCTATGTTTACCTAAAAAGACGCTTACTAGACCTCGGTTTTGAAGAACATGCTTTTCTCTAGACAAGGTGTGCAAATTCCTGAAAAAGATTTGGATTTTGTTGACAAAAGAACTCACACAAGTTTGGATTATTTCTTGAAGCTCTTCTATAAAAGTTAAAAAGCAGTCTTCATCTGAATTTGTATAGCGTTGAGAGATGCTTTTGATGATCTTTCAGACTAAGAGCTTTTACCTTTGGTTTCTTGATCTTGATCTTGCATGAAATCATTTGGGACACACGTGTGGGATTCAATTGTCTTTAGTATTTGCTTAATGACTTCGTTTTACCACAAACACTTCTTGATTAAGTTTTGAAACTAGATGCTTAATGTTTTAATTTCTTCTCATCCTGCAAAGTGTATTATGTGGAAATCGAGGAAACCAAAGCAAGAGTTACCTAATGTTTACTTTAGTAGGAGAAAATTGAGATAAAATTCAAATGCCTAGAAACCTCTAAGGATATGAATCCCAAGGGCAAGCAAGGGCATGTGAATTTGTTCAAGGATATTTTCTTCTCCTAAAGGGTTTGAGATTTGATGCTCATGTTAAATGTTTGTTTTTTCAATGTTTTCGATCAAGTAATGTGTTTTGATTTCAAGAAAAAGTACAACCCTATGGATATTTGAGATAATATTTGTTGAGTCCCCACTTGGACAAGTCCAGCTATGCTTACTTTCAACAGATGGTTAGATGCTTGACCCCACTGGCTCCCCTCCACAACTCAACACTTATTTTGGGGCAGCCAAGCATCAGTACCCATGAATCTCCCATGGAATACCTTCCATCTCTACTAAAATCCATAAAAGTGTGGGGCAGCTTCAGAATGACCGTTCTTACACCAACAAATAGATAGGGATTTTATCCTTTCTACACAAGGGTTTTAATTCAGACTTTCTGTTCATGGAAATTGACCCATGCGGTGAGAGACCATTGTTTTCCTTCTCGTTGGGACCAACCACGTGATACTGGCATTTGTTCCAGTACCCACTTTTATATCCCGACTAGAAATACACTTGGCTTTAGTGTGTTACCGATTGGGTCGTTCCCTTGGGTGAGTACTTTTTACCTGAGGTAGAGCCTCTAAGATAAACAAAAGTGAGCAAGTAATATCCGTAACTCGATCAATCTTTGTTGCAACATAAAGAGAGAATATACGCAATACCTTCCACTCACACACACAAGATGTTTGTTCAATTTTAATCCCAAAATGAAATGTGTAGGCAATTACTTTACCCAACTTAAGATCACCAAAAGGCCTTTTGATTCTCAAGATCTTTGTGAGGTGTTAGAGAAGCACATATGTCCTTTTGATGGTATTACTTTGAGTAAGCAATTACAAGACAAAGAAGCACTTGTTCATTTTAAGTCCACAAAGCAATAATGAATTCTTTTTAGAACACCACAGGAAATGTGAAGATTGCCTTGTTCAATTGTTAACCCTCAAACCAAATCTAGTGAGTTTGTCCTAATGTTATTTTTAAGCCCCTTTGTAACAATAATTGAAATGTTCCTTTTAGAGCCCAAAAGAAATTTAGTAGGTCCTAAGTATGAAAGACAACAAAATTTCTTAAGAGAAATGGTGAATTCTCTAAGAGTGTTAAACAAACACTAAAGGGTTTAAAAACACTTGGTATTATGAGAAAGTGATGTCATCATGCCTCTTTTCTCCTTCACCTTTGATCAAGCCAATGTACAAGAAAATCAATTAGATCTGCAAAACAAAAGTTAGAAAAGTTAGTAATAACCTAAATGATCAGAATTGAAAAAGGGACATGTCATAAAAAAATGAATTTCACTTTTTACTTTCCTTCAGCAGTGGAGTTTGCACAGGCAGTACAGTTTGAAGCCCTCCAACGGTGCTATATAGTGCTGCTTTCTAGTCAGTGTCGCTCACCAGCAAGGATAGAGACTGTGATTGCGTCGCTCTACAGCAGGGACAAAGACTGTGATTGCGTTGCTCTTTTGATCAGTGGTGGAGTTTGAAATTTGAAATTTCCAACATGTGAAAATAGACCCAGCAGTGCAGTTTATAATTTTGAATCTCGGGTAGGAAAGACAAAGTGTCGCTATTTGAAGTTTGAAGCGGTGCTATATGGAAATGCTAGAGTTTCAACGGTTTTGTATTATGACACTGGTCTGCGAGCGGTGGATTTTCTTGTTGACAAACAAAAAATAGAAAAAGCATGAAATTTTGATGAAAAAATATGATTTAAACTTCTAGTCTACCCTCCTTCTAGTGCCAAATGTGTGAACCAAGATCCTCATACCTACAATAGACAACAAACAAACACATTAGAGGATTCAAATGCAAGTTAAGACCAAGTTTCCCCATAAAATCCATTTAACCATATTCAAAATAGAAATGAAAGCAAGAATAAAATGTAAAAGCAATGAAATAGATTAAATTTTATTGAGAATATGCAAACTCTTGATCTTATGGGGGAGTTGGTGCTAATTTGATATGGAAATTGGCCCTTTCCCAACTCCTATGCAAGCTTTGATGATTTGATGAAGATGTGATCCACTTGGTGATTGCTTCAAATGAATTCCATGGAGAAAACTTGTAATAACCTAGCTATACTTTGATAAAATGGATGAAGATGCTAAAGCTTGAGTATAATAACTTTTCTCAAATTGTGGATGATGAAATGAGGAAATAAGCCTCTTATTTATAGAATGACAAGTTGGAGAAATGCCCAAAAAGAAGGAATGTGAGACAAACTTTCAACCAATGGCAAGGTGTCACTTGTCAAGAGATGGATGGATGAAGGATGTGCACATTTTGATGAATGTGCCCATAAATGCATTTAGGTGGAATTTGAATATAATGAAATGACATGGGGTGATCCCACAATAGTGGTTTACAATTTTGGCCAAACCGACATTGAAATTATTATTTTTAACTAAATCTTCACATTCTGCACCTATGGAGCTAAACCATGAAGGATTTGAAGATGATGCAAACTAGAGTCTTGTCACATTTTGTCTATAGATTCTAAAAATATTTTTCAAAATTTTTGGAATTAGAATGCACTTCATTTTCCATCTCCCACAAAAGTGGTTTTTCTAAAACAACATTTTTAAAAAAGTGACGCACCGTATAACACAACTTTTTCCATGAAGGATAAAATTATAATTCTTTCAAATTTAGATTCTGTGAACTCCAATATCTAGTGCTTCCACTTGGTTAGATAGTTTCCTATTGAATATTTTTTCTTTTAATCAGTTTCAAAGTCAAACAATTACAACTGCATATAGCACCAAGATAACACAACTTTTTGTATATATCAAAATTCAATTTTAATTTTTGTTGGATCAAGGACTTCTAATATTTGGTGCACCTATTTTTAATTTTTTTGATAATCTCCTATTTTTCTACATGTGCAAAATAAAACCTTCATTTTTCGTTGAAAACCTATGTTTAATAAAACTAAATAAAAATACATAATAAAACCAAAACATATTAAAAATTATATTTGTTGATAGCTGTTCAAGGGACTACCTAATTCCAGTTGGGTTTGTGAATATTCCTCCATTTTCATCCTCAACCCGAGCTCTGCCAAATTTAGGTTTTTTGTGTGTCTTAGGGAGGGGATGAGGATTTAGGGGGGATACGAACCCCTAGGGTTCGAGTGAACCCCTAGGGGTCATCAAACGTGTTCGCTAAACCTCGGTTCGAGCGGAACCTTTCTTCAAGGGGGTTCGCTCGAACCCTTTCATATGCATTTTTTTTTGTTTTTGGTGGAAAAAAGTTTAAGGGGTTCGCTCGAACCCAAGTTTAACGAACCCCTTTTTGGTTCAGTCAAACTTCTAGGTTCGTACGAACCCCCAAAATCACTTTTTTTTCCATGGGGTCATTTTTTCTCAGTTTTCCTTCCTCCATCAAATTGTAAACCACTATTGTGGCTTCACCCCATGCAAGAGGGAAAAAGGAATGCCCTAAATGCCACTTGTCTCAATGCAAAGATGAAATAAATGTCTTGTTGGAAGGACAAAGTCCACTTGGAAGGATTTCAAATTTGGAAGAATATTCTTCTATTATGCCATGTTGAGAGAAAATAGGGATTTAGTAAATGAATTAAATCTATTTTCATGTGCAAGTGGAAAAAGCTAGAGGATGGGACATGGATTAGGGTTAAATTAATCAAGGGTTAATTAATTTAATGAGAGATTAGATGATGTGACAAATTTGACTTAGATTTATGGGTTGATTTAAATCAAAGATGAGAGGAATGTGATTTTAGAGATAGTTAAATAAATATTTGTTTTATTTAACTAAAGGGGATGATGGTAAGATTAAATTAAATAGGGTTTTAATTTATTTAATTTAATGAGATGAATTTAGAGATGAATTAAATAAAATTGATTTATTTAATTAAATAACATAGCTAAGGTTAATTAGATCAATATTGATTGATTTAATTAACAAGAGAGAATGACTTAATCAGATAAATGATTTATTTAATTAAGAGAGGAAAATTGATGAATTTAGTCAAACAAGGGTATTCAATTAAATGGTTAGACTGAGGGATGCTTAAGGAAAAAATGGTGTTAGTAGTCGGGATCAAGCGTGTAATGCTAATCAGTACATTTTACGTGCCTACAACTATTTCCTTGTAGCACTCCAACCTCACTCAATTGGGTGTAACTCCACAATGAAACCTCACTATACAATGACATGAAACTTATCAAGAACCCATTTGGAAAAAAATCAACATATCCAAAAATCACCTATGGTCACTTCAGACCAATACACTCAAAACTTAGAATTTCACTGTTTTAGGCTTCTAATTAGCCTCTTTTTCCAAAGCAACTACTCTCTAGACTTATCCAAACTCTTCCAGCTCTTGGGGAAGCAATTCAAATGTGTCATAACCACAGAAACATCAATCAGATCTTATAAATTCAATCATCTAAGGGATAAACCATGAAACCCCTAATCAACACCTAGAAACCCTAGGCCTTATTGAAAATATCACTTCCCAATCTACCCAAAACAAAAAACCCCTTCAAAAAAGTTCAAAATGGACTGATTTTAAGCTTAATAAAACATAAAATAATGCTTCCCTACACAAAATCACAGTTTGACTCATCAAAACCACCATATTTCACTTAGAAAACTTTCATTTTCTCCTTAGGGCTTCATGCCCAACTCCATTCCAAACCTCCCCTGCATTACCATTATAACACCTTTCCCTAATGAGTTAGATCCATCGCGCCAAGTAACAGAGCATACAAAAAGGTGGGATGGTTTAAAACATGATTTAGTACTTCAGAACCACAAGTGCCCTATTTCAGGTCGGTCAATGAAATCATACAAATAAGTGCACTAAAACTTATGAAAGAACCTTCTAAAACTTGTGAAAGAACCTTCAAATTGAATTCAAATACAAGTGAAAAAAAAGTACTAAATTATCCCACAAATATTTGAATCAAAAATTTGTTGTACGACCTCAACTAAGGTTGGAAAATACTAAAAATCTGGAAAAATCACAAAAAATAGTGCACAACTTGATGTTTCTTCTTCAAAATCTTCCAAAGAACACTTTACAATGATGGAATACAATATATTTATATTTTTTCCAAGCCAACTAATCTTCTAACTTCCCTTAACCACCTTTTGAAAGCTTAAGACCATTGGTTTTCCTCAACAAAGCAATTTTTGTATTTTTAACAACTTTACACCATTTTAGACAACTTTTCCCAATATTTTTCACTTTTGAAAACTAAACAACTTAACACATAAACATGACTCAAATATAGAAAATTATATTATAAAAATGGTCTTATGGACCTTATTTTAAACAAAACACAAAAACCTCTATAGTCTAGACCTTATGAACTTGAGTTGACAATTTTGACCCAAAGGTGCTTCTACACCATACACCCCATCTTTAAGCTTTTCCAAGTCCCTTGGAAAGATCAATGTGATATTTCCTCCTTGGTAATATTCAGGTCTTTGACTTCCTCTTTGTCTTCTTTGCTTGTCCTCAACTGATTAATTGTATTCTTGTTCTTTTTTGCCTTTAACATTCTTGCATCCATCATCCCTTGTACTCTGTTCCAACTGGTTATCTAATATTGTGGGGTGTTGTTTCACTCCTTCACCATCAGATACTATTGTCACATTTTCCTTTTCACCTATACTCATTCTCTCATTAACTATCCTTACTTGTCTCTCAACTTTTTCCTCATTCCACTGCCCTTTAACCTTTTGATCTGCAACTTTGTTATTGTCCACTGTCCTTTTACATTTACCAATTCTTGTTTGACCTACACTCACTTTGTTTACTGTCCTAGCATCATCACCCATATTTATCTCTCTGTCCACTATTTTTTCAATTCCATATACCTCTATACCAGTAGCCTCATTGTATTTTGTTACATCAACACCATCATCCACTGTCTTTTCCTTATTACCAACCACTATCCACTTGCTCACTGCCTCACTACTTTCACTATTTCTTGACTGTCCTCTCACCTCTTTCTTTGCCTTCTCAGTTTCATAGACTTGTGATATCACTGTCTTCAACTATCCACTCACTCTTTTTGCTACCACAGGGCAACTTACTGTCCCTACAAGAATCTTATCACCCTTATCTTTGCTTTCCAAAGGCTCTTCATCCTTATATTGTTATATGTCTCAATCCAAGACACATCATCATTCAATTTTTCCTTCCACCTATAGCCATTATTCTTTATCTTTGTTTGCAAATCCCTTTCACTTTTCCTACTCACTTTCTGCACCTTGACTTGGTTTGCATTAACTTCTAAATCCACACTCTTTCCCTTACCTTCACCAGCAATAATAAACTCCTTTCTCCCAAGCATGATCATCTCACCATAATCATTTACTCCTTCATTCAATGGAGTCAACAAGAATGTTTTCCCACTCTTCTCGATAGTGTATGTTTTTTTCCTACCATGGTATATAGCTGACCTATCAAACTGCCAGGGCCTACCTAGCAACATGTGGCAACAAGTCATTGGTAGAATTCCACAAAGGACTTCATCTCTATACTGACTTATTTGGAAGTCCACTTTTTCTTGTTCACTCACCACCAAAGTTTGCTTATCACTAACCCATGATACCTTATAAGTCCTCTCCCTAGGCACTCTTTGTAAATGCAACTTTTCTACCATCTCATTTGACACAATATTATCTGTACAACCTAAATCAACAATGACTTTGCATGCCTTGTTTCTACACTTGTAGGTTGTCCTGAATAAAGCCTTTCTTTGAAGCAACTCTTCCTCTTCGGTGGTCTTCAAGATTTGTTTCTTCATCATCAGCATCTCACCAACTTCAGGAGCATCACAAAGTGAATTAGAATTTGAACTCTCAGCCTCATCTTCATGGACTATTTGTGCTCTTCTTTTATATTTTCTTTCTCCTCCACTTGTTGATGAACTAGCCTTCTCAGGGCACCTCCAAGCAAGATGTCCAAATTCTTGACAATGATAACACCTACCTACAAAAGTGTTAGAGTTTCTTCCACCTCCAAATATGCCTCTTGTGCCTCTATATCCACCTTTGAAATCAACAACTTGTTCATCTCTCTTGCTTGATTCTTCTTCTTGATTTTCAGTTGCTTACCTTGGAGTAGAAAAAGTTCCTCTTCCTCTCATGGTGTTGCCTCTTCCACTTACTATTTTCTCTTGTCTTCTCTTTACCTTCTCTCAGTATTCAATGTCATTTTGTAACATTATTCTACATTCCTAGGGTTAGTCAAAGCCATCTCATCTTGAATATTCATTCTTACGCCACTTGAGTACCTAGCAATTTTCTCATCTTCATTTTCATTGTGATTAGACCTCATACTCAATCTATAAAATTCTTCAGTGTATGCCTTTACATCCATTTCCTTTTGTCTCAAATTTTGCAATTTATTAAACATTTGAACTTGATAATATGAAGGGAGAAACTTACCTTTTAACTTAGCCACCATCCTATCCCAATCCACAATCTTAGACTTTCCTTGTTTCCTTCTCTCTGACTGTAGATAATCCCACCATACAAGTGCATGACCCTTAAGCTTTGTTTTGGAAATCTTCACTCTTTGTTCTTCAGGAATTTCTTCACATTCAAAATAATTATCCAAACAAGCTATCCAATCTAACAATTCATCTTCATTCAAATTACCACCAAACTTTTGCACATCTATTTTTACCTTGTATTTTTCACCTTTTACAACCTTTATCAACTTGTCCATTTTGTGGTCTTCTGGATCAAGCTCTTCTTCAACATCCTCAACATCTTCAAAATATTCACCATCTTCTTCTTTTGAATTAGTGCTCTCACCTGCTTCTCTTCTCTTATTGGTTTCTAAGGCTGCCAATCTCTCTTTCAGTTCTCTGATCTCTTTAATGTATTGGTTTCTCAATTCATTCATCTCCTTTGCTGCATTCTTTTCTTTTGAAGGCATCTTTGCAATCTTGCCTCTTCACCTTCCAAGCTTTCTTTATCACAATCTTCAACTCTCTTCTACATGAATATGGTACCTTTTCTTTGATACCACTTTGATGCAATAGGGGGAGGTCCTGCAACACAAATTATCACAATTTGATCAACCAATCAAGTATTAGATCACCAAATTCTCAAACTCTTTCAATCTCAACCATTCTTCACTATTTCCTTGTAGCACTCCAACCTCACTCAATCGGGTGTAACTCCACAATGAGACCTCACCAGACCATGACATGCACCTTATCAGGAACCCATTTGGAAAAAAAATTAACATATCCAAAACTCACCTATGGTTACTTCAGACCAAAACACTCAAAACTCAGAATTTCACTATTTTAGGCTTCTAATTAGCCTCTTTTTCCAAAGAAACTACTCTCTAGACTTATCCAAACTCTACCAACTCTTGGGGAAGAAATTAAAATGTGTCATAACCACATAAACATCAATAAGATCTCAAAAATTCAATCATCCAAGGGCCAAACCATGAAACCCTAGGCCTTATTGAAAATATCAATTCCCAATCTACCCAAAACACAAAACCTCTTCAAAAAAGTTCAAAATGGACTGCTTAAGCTTAATCAAACATAAAATAATGCTTCCCTACACAAAATCATAGTTTGACTCATCAAAACCACCATATTTCACTTAGAAAACTTTCATTTTCTCCTTAGGGCTTAATGCCCAACTCCATTCCAAACCTCCCCTACACAAAATTACCATTATAACACCTTTCCCTAATGAGTTAGATCCATCCCACCAAGTAACATATCATACAAAAAGGTGGGATGGTTTAAAACATAATTTAGTCCTTCAAAACCACAAGTGCCCTATTTTAGACCGGTCTGTGAAATCAGACAAATAAGTGCACTAAAACTTATGAAAGAACCTTCAAATTGAATTCAAATACAAGTGAAAAAAAAGTAATAAATCTCCCACAAATATTTGAATCAAAAATTTGTTATACGGCCTCAACCAACACTAGAAAATACTAAAAATCTAGAAAAATGACAAAAAACAGTGCACAACTTGATGTTTCTTCTTCAAAATCTTCCAAAGAACGCTTTACAACGATGGAATACAATCTATATTTATGTTTTTTCCAAGCCAACTGACCTTCTAACTTCCCTTAACCACCTTTGGAAAGGTTAAGAACGTTGGTCTTCCTCAATAAAGCAAATTTTGCATTTTTAACAACTTTACACCATTTTAGACAACTTTTCCCAATATTTTGCACTTTTGAAAACTAAACCACTCTAACACCTAAACATGACTCAAATATAGCCAATTATATTATAAAAATGGTCTTATAGACCTTATTTTAAACAAAACACGAAAACCTCTATAGTCTAGACCTTATGAACTTGACTTGACAATTTTGCCCCAAAGGTGCTCTTGCACCAGACCCTAATTAGGGACTCATTCGTCCAAGGGAGAATGGGTCCTAGGTGAGGGTTTTTGAATTTTTTTTTGCAAATTTCTTCGTTGCTTCTAGTGGTTTCCAGATTCTGATATGAAAACAATGAGTTACAGTTTGAATTTTCTGTGAAATAAAGGTTGAAGGAAAATGAAAAATATGACAAAATGACAAATTAGGAGACCTAATTTGATGTGAAATTTTGATTCAATTCTTAAATGGAAGTAAATGATGATGTAATGCTATGTAAATGATTTTCAAAATGACTATTTTTTTTGTATTTTTTAGATTTCAAGAGATGCAAAAATGCAATCTTAAAACCCTAAATGAGATACAAGCTAATGCAAGTTAACCAACCTTAAATGAGACTCAATTCAATGCAATGAAACACAAATGAATGAAATCTCTAAATCTAGGGTGAAAATGGACTCCAAAATCAGAAAATTGCAATGATCAAACCCAGGTTCACCAAAATGAATCATATGAAAAATAGGTGTTTTTGTTTGTGTTCTTAAATGGCTCTATTCTCCTTTATTTCATTAGGAAATGAGCTTCAAAAAATGAAATTACTAACAAGCTTGAGATGAATAAAGTGAAAGTGTGAATCTACTGATTTACTTTCTTTGCAAGGACGGGGGTCTTGATTAACCAACACTTTGGGGAGAAATATTAAAAATAGGTAATCAACTCCAAAATGAAATCTACAAAGTGCATCTATTAGATTAAGCTTAATACTGATGGAACCAAAAATAAAATTACAGATCAAAGAGAGGAAAGATGATGTTTACCAGTCACCAAAAGGGGTCTGTTGAAGCTGACCTAGGACTCATTCACCCAGGGGAAAATGGGTCCTAGTTTAGGGTTTTTCTGTAGCTTTTGGGGGCCTCTACAATAGATCTAATTCTCAATTTTCCCAAATTTTAGGTTCAGATTGCTAGACATAAATTTTGTAATTGATTTTTCGTAAGATGACAACTTTCTTAACAACTTTTACAACTTTGACATGTTCTTCAATTTTGCTCTTCAAGATATCTTCAAGATTTCTATCATCTAAATATGTAAACACAAATCAAAAGGGAAAATGTTTTGTTTATGGTGAATGGGGGCTTTCCTTGGTCAAACCCCATATTGGAAACTAAACCTTGTAATGAAATATGAAAGGAATGATGAATGAACAATTCTATGTCACAACTCACCAAACCATTGAATGAACCTTGGAATGTAGATCTGTAACTTGCATGAAATGGCTTCAATGGATGTGGATCTTTAATCTTGAAACTTGATTTGAAACATTTCCTTTCAATGCTTGAATGGATCTTGAACTCTACATCAACATATTAGCTCCAATTGTTGGAAGCTTTGTAACATGAGCATGAAGTATGGATGGCTATGTTGGTTGTTCCTATGATGTCATTGATGTCAACATGGTAATAACTATATGGTGATAACTATATGAGAAGTTTGCTTGGTTTACCAAAAGTTGTTCTTTTTCGATAATACTCCTTTGTGATGGATTAGTGTGTTGGTATTTGAGTCCGAAACTCATTGCAAGATCTGATATGACTCTAATCTCTTAACCATGTTTTCTTGACTCATTCAAACAACTATATCCTAGATCTTAAGACGTCTTTTGCTGTGAACTTAAAGTTATCTTTAACATAGTTTAACTCTATATCCTACTATTGTTCTATGTGTGGTACTGTGTGGGAGACTCCACATTCTACTAAGGTGAACATTCTTATACTGTGGTTTTGTTGATAGTCTCTTTACTGGTAGTATGATGGGAAATTAATGTGTTCTCAGATCTAGAAGGTGTTTTCTTTGAGAATTATTTATTGGTTTGGAGAATTGTGTTTTGGTCTTGGCCGACTCAGCGAATGCAATGTATTATGAAGACTTATAGCTAACTTGGCATAATGCACTACATGGATAAAATGTTCAAATCTTATATAGTGTTGATGAAGAAGGTTTTGATTATTTTGTGTTCATCTAATTAGGTTGACCTAATTGATGAATAAGATATGCTTGTATATATAATGTGTTTTGAGTATTGATGAGAAGTGACGTGGAAGTTTTGGAAAAAGACATACATGAGTAGTAAATGTGAAATGCGAAGAGGATTGAGGAGTGTGTGAAGGATCAGAGCCTAAATGCTTTATTAGTTGTGATTAGTGCGGTTTTGTTGAGCGACTACTATGTAAGGAAGTACTTTATATTCTGAGCTTCAGTGGAGCTGAACCCTGCACTTTAAAGGTGTATTCCATCAGTTCATTCTTTTAGCAGTTAGCCACTATCATTGTATCTTGGTAGTGAGCCATCTTTTGTACTTGGGTTGTGAGCCTTTTAAGGACAGTGAGTCCTGGCAGTGAGCCTTGTAATATTTTGTATCTGGATATAATATATTGTGAGTTAAACCTCATTGTGGTTTTTCCCATTATGGGTTTTCCATGTAAAAATCCTGGTGTTCATGTGTATGATTGCATTGACTTGTTTCTATGTTTATTATTGTTGATTCGGTCAAAATTGTGATAATTTTTAAGTGGATTTTATTATGGGTTTATGGAATAATAATTCACCCCCCTCTCAATGTTCTAGATGTTCAACAATTAGTATCAAAGCTTGGTTCCTCAGAATAAGCTTAACAACTTGAGGAAGGTCCTAGAATTTGAATATGATAATTTTTTTCCCTCAGAGGCTGTCTCTACAAAAATTTCAAAACAAATGGAAGTATTGAAGGAAAATTTGATAAAAGCAAACAATTACATTGAAGATCTAAAAATTAAGAGTATGGAAGCATGCAATCAGTTGAATGAAGGAGAATAAATCATCACTATCTTGCTAGAACAATTGGATGAGAAGAAAAGAACTGAAGAATGTCAGGAAATTGAAATTCAAAAGAAGATGGATGAATACACAAAGCTTGAATTAGAAGCATAAATCTTGAGATCTAATTTGGAAAGGGCAAGAAGCTTTGAAGACAAATTTAAGATAAGCTCGGTGATGCTTGATTTGTTGATTACCTCTAAAATATTGGAAATGGATAAGAGTGGTTTAAGGTTTGAGGAAGGTCAGTGTTCTAAAGAAAAGAAATTCATTGGTAAGAAGATGTGGTACAACAATAAAAAAATCAAGGAGCAAAGAAGAAATTCTGAAAAAATTCCTATCAAACAATATGATGCTAAAAGGTATTTATCCTTTAATGGTGTTGATTAATCCTATAAGAAATTTGGTCATAAGGAAAAGGAGAGAATAAGTAATGTGAATAACTCTAAGAGAAAGAAGAATGGATATAAAGATAGTTTGTTGGATAAAAGGGAAAATGGAAAGAAGAATGTTGTTTGTTGTAAGTGCAGAAAACTGGAACACCCTGATAGTAACAACAAAAGAAAGAACATCTATCAGGTGAAGAAGAATGATCAAACCTTTGATTCAGAAGAAGCAAGAAAGGAAATGGAAAGGATTTGGAGAAAGGAATCATCACTCATATTTGTTCCGACCTTCGGTATAGATACTCTAATAAATTTTTGAATAAAAGTAGTGGCTAAGGGGGAGCAATCAACAAAAAATCTAATAAACCCCCTTATCAATATTTGTGTCATATCATGCCAGAAGTATATTTAATGTGGTAACAAGATTAAGGTATTTTATCAGTCATATGTGTGAAGAATGAACTTTGCAGAATTTGTAAAAAAGGGGTGTACACAATTTTTGAGGCAATCTACTTGTAAGTTGAAACATTTATTGAAAAATCATTGGGAATGAAAGGAATAAGTTCAGATAATTTTAAAAGCCTATGTATTTTTGGAGAAGCGTGCAAAGGAAGTGTAGATGGAAATTAAAAGTTTCATAATTTAAAGAAAATATTAGATGAATTTGAAGTGAGCTCTGGAAGTAGGATATCTATACATTTCTTAGTTGGCATTTTTCAAAGGTATTCTTGTTTGCACAATCTTTCACTTTTATTGCTATGGATAACTCAAAGATTGTAAATTGTGCAGATAAAGCGAGGTTGAAGAGATATATGAGGAATGTGTCGAAAGAGTATGTTGGCACATTCTCTTGCATCTCTCTGAGAGTGTTTCCTATAGAAGAAATGTTGTCAGTTCAGTTGAATGTGCTTTGGGAAAATGAATTGAAAGAGACCCATGATTCCTACAGAGTATTAGTTGAGAAAAATTTGGATAAGTACATTTGAATGGTGTTGAGTAGAATTCATGATGAATCCTTGTGGATTGATGAGGCACATTTGGTCACCAGAGAAGTAATTAAAGATGTAATTGGTTTATGTTCCTCTAGACCAGTTCCTAAACTAAAGGCTATGAGTGGGAAGAAATGATCGAGGTTACAGGTGCGAGTTCTAAAGGAAAAGAGATTGGTTTGAGATCAATTGTTGATTCGGTAATAAGGTAAGTTTAAGGTCATTGGTCATAAAGTTTGTATCCCTAAAAATGACTCTATAGTTTCTACTGTTGTGGTGCATATTATTGTTGATATGATAATAAGAGGTATGGAATATGACTTGTGTGAGCTACTTCGCATACATCTTTTGAATAATTTAAAGAAGAACAAGAAGAGAAAAAAGAATAAATTTTGGTATGGCAATTTGGTTGTTTGTCTACTCTTTTAATTTTTGAGAGATTTACTGGTAATAGGAAGGATAGAATGGTCAAATTCATAGCATATTTCCTATCAAATCAGGAAATTCATGATAAATATTGGTAGTTTGGATGCACAAGAGTTTGAACTTGCTGCATTCTTTGGAACATTTCAGATGAGGATGAATAAAAGTTATAGGATTCTAGTAAGTGTTGTGGAAAGCATAAATTTTCTTGTGTCTATAGATTTCTGTCACATGGAAGTAGTTGAATCAAGGTTAGTTTGGATATATGAATTGGAGTATGAAGTGTTAGAGGCTAAAATTGATAAATATGCTAAAATTCTCTTGGAAAGCCCTAAGCATATCAATGAAGAAAGTACCTCTAGTAGCATGACTGGAACATGGAAGAAAAGGAAGAGTGTAGTGAAGCAAGAAGGTAAAAAATAAAGTAAGCTTGAACATGAGCATGAAAGAATAAATATTCAAAGATCTTTGGAATATTTGCAGAAGGTTATTCTCGGTGCTAATTTTGATTCATCTATTTCTGTTTTGGAAAATATCCATGGCATGGTTAATTCTTTGAAGGTCTACATCTCTAGACTTAAAGTGTCTATTGGAATCAAGTCTGATGAAGAAAATTTGGAAGATATCAAAGGAAAATGTGTATTGAATGCACATGATTGAGTAATGAAGGAATTGGAGAGTGAAAAACGTTGTGAAAAGAGGCACAAGAACTACTTTCCTTTTGTCTAGATTGGTCTGGTAGTACACTGGACATGAGAAATGGGATAAGGATGAGTGAGTCTCGATTGAGCACTCAGGAAGATACATATAGGTTAGTAAAAGATAACGATAACTAGAGGTGGTCCAACTTCAAGACAAGTTTTTTTCTCTGTAGGACCGAAGGATAGATGTTATCAAGAAGTTTGTAGCACTCAGAGACATGATTAAACTCAAACATACTTTTGTTTCTATTGCTCTTGGATGTATTAGTGAATTATCAAAGATAAATCTTAGTCCCAATCCTCTAATAGATGGTATTGAGTCACTAACTAAACTTGAGCTATTTTACAAGACTCTTGCCAGTGCAAAAGGTTCATGGGAAGAAGGTAAATCGTCATGGAAGGCTATCCTGAAGATTCTCAGAGATTCTTCTTCAGGTTAATTCATTCTGGTTACTTTTTGATGCATATATTACACTTATGTTGGACCCCTTCCTTTGTCATTGATGTCAAAGGGGGAAAGATAAAGAGATGGGAAGAGATAAAGACATAAGGATCATAGGACTTTTTTTTTGTGAAGAATAGCCTTGATAGGGGGAGTAGTCAGAATATTCAGTTGCGGTATACTTGAATTTTTTTTGTCATGCATGTTTCCATTAATGCCAAAGGGGGAGATTTTTGGAAGCTTTGCAACATGAGCATGCAGTATGGATGGGCGTTCCTATGTTGTCATTGATGTTAACATGGAAATAAGTATATGGTGATAACTATATGAGAAGTTTGCTTGGTTTACCGGAAGTTCTATGTTGGTAATACTCCTTTGCGATGGATTAGTGTGTTGGTATTTGAGTCCGAAACTCATTGCAAGATTTGATATGAATCTAATCTCTTAACCATGTTTTCTTGACTCATTCAGACAACTATATCCTAGATCTTGAGACGTCTTTTGCTGTGAACAAAAAATTATCTCTAACAGATTTTGACTTTGTATCCTACTATTGTTATGTGTGTGGTACTGTGTGGGAGACTCTGCATTCTACTAAGGTGAACATTCTTATACTGCAATTTTGATGATAGTCTATTTACTGGTAGTATGATGGGAAATTAATGTGTTCTCAGATCCAGAAGGTGTTTTCTTTGAGAATTATTTGTCGGTTTGGAGAATTGCATTTTAGTCTTGGTTGACTCAGTGAATGCAATATATTTTGAAGACTTATAGCCAACTTGGCATAATGTACTACATGGATAAAATGTTCAAATCTTATATGATGTCGATGAAGAAGATTTTGATTATTTTGTGTTCATCTAATTAGGCCGACCTAGTTGATGAATAAGATATGCTTGTATATATAAGGTGTTTTAAGTATGATGAGATGTGAAGTGGAAGGAGTGGAAAAATACATACATGAGCAGTGAATGTGAAATGTGAAGAGGATTGAGGAGTGTGTGAAGATCAGAGCCTAAATGCTTTATCAGTTATGATCAGTGCAGTTTTGTTGAGCGATTGTTGTGTAAGGCAGTACTTTATATTCTGAGCTTAAGTGGAACTGAACCCTGCACATTGAAGGTGTATTCCATTAGTTCATTCTTTTGGCAGTGAGCCATCTTTTGTACTCAAGCTGTGAGCCTTTTAAGGGTAGTGAGTCTTGGTAGTGAGCCCCGTAGTATTTTGTATCCAAATAAAATATATTGTGAGTTAACCCTCACCGTGGTTTTTCCCATTCTAGGTTTTTCACATAAAAATATTGGTGTTCATGTGTATGATTGCATTGACTTGTTTCTATGTTTACTCTTTCCGATTCAGTCAAAATTGTGATAATGTTTAAGTGGATTTTATTATAGGTTTATGGAATACTGATTCACCCCCCTCTCAGTATTTCGAATGTTCAACACCAATAACATGCATGATGCAAGAATAATTTGACATAACAATAGGATCTTGATTGCTGCAATAATTCCTCAATAAATCTATTCTTGAATGCCTTGAAATGTTGTTGAAAACTCTAGATTGCTTAGGTCAAACTTGCTCATAAAATTGCTCACTTCAAATTGCTAGGTGAAACATAGTGAAATGACCTTATATTTATAGGTATGTAACATTAATTTCTTGAAATTCAAATAACACAAGCCAACATGTGAATTTAGATTTGAAATCATTAAAATACTACCAAAAACATAATTTAAATTAGGGTCCTAGGTCTAAGTGAGGACCCATTCGCCCATTGGTCAATGGGTCCTAGGTCACTTACCTAGAAGATACATTGCTCAATAGGTGTTATGTTATGGAATTGATGAATGTCGGGTTTTCCTCTTTAGAAAATGCAATTAATTAGGCTTGGATTTGAATTAAAGTGGACAATTAAGGAAAATAAACCTCAATTAATTAATGAAGCCCTAAATAAGTGTGAAAGTGTAAAGAGATGCACTTTACAACACCAAATTAGGGCACAAGTAAGTCTATTTTAATTAATAAGGCCCTAAACTTAATGTGAATATGTAAAATGCATATTACAACACTAAATTAAGGCATAATTTAGTTCATTTTAATATTGGTTCCCAAATTAAGTGTGGAAAAGGGGTACTTTTCCCTACACTATAAAGAGTAATGCAGGAAGGAATCAATAGAAGAGGGAGGAATACAAGAGCAAAAATTAAGAAATGAGGTTTGAAATTTTCATATTAAAGGTGGATAAAAGAAAGATCAAAGGACAAATTGTAACTATCATGTGGAAAGTGATGGAATATCCTTTGTAATTTGATTACATTACATGTAATAGAAATCATTTGTGAATTTAAATTTGAATTTAATTGACAAGTGCAACTACCAATTTAAATTGTGTTGAAGTTATTAAATTAATGAATTTTGGTAGTTTGCTGCAAATTTTGGGCTGAGTGTTTGCTTATTTGGAATTTTGAATTTATGTGAGGATTTGGGTTTGAGTAGTGAATTTTGAGTTTTTTCCCTCTGCATCAATTGGTATCATAGCCAGGTTCCTGAGAATGTGGACATATCACCGAACGTGAGGCAATACATACCGAGACCTGTAGTTAGATAAGAGTGAGAAAGTAGTAGAGAAGAAGCTTGTGATGGCTATTGTGGGTAAGAGGAGTCTTGAGCAACGAGAGAGATTGGAGCCATGAAATAATTTCTTTTGCAGATTAAGTGTGATGGTAGATTGCATGAAGGTGAGAATTGTGGAAGATTGCAATAGAAAATATGGGATGGGTTGTGAGGAGATTCGTGTGAAATTTGTTTTGGGAATAGTATTGGGAGGAAGTAGAAAATGAGAAGTTTGAGAAGATGGGACAAATAGTTCATGAGGAAGTGGAGAAGATCTAGGCAAGGATTGATATATTAGAAAAGAATGTTGGGAAAAGTGAGAGGAAAGTTGTAAAGAGGAGTGAGAAGAAGAGCAAAGACAACGAAGAGAATAATGTTGGAAAAGAGGTGAGAGCAACCCATATAGAGGTATGTGAAGAAGAAATGAAGGTGAAAAAAAATGAAGAAGTGATTACTATAGTAGAGGATGTGAATGTAACTTAGTTTAATAGGGTAGTAAAACTTAGTTATGGTACAAAATGAAAGAAAGATAGGATAACATGAAGGAAAAAATAACTAATTACTTGATTATCAAAATATAAATATAAATAAATTATGGTTGATTAATATGAAATAAATGAAACATGTTAGAATCTACAATATAAGAATATTGTGAAAATAATTAGAATCTAGAACTCCATAATATAAGTAAGAACCTAATAAAAATTAAATAAGACATATATTTCTCCTCTTGTGTAATTTTGTGTGTATAAGTAATCATATATGGGGTTTAGTTTAAATTGTAAGAATTGAATGGAAACCATTAGTTTGGTGCATGAAATTGGTTGAAAAAAGTGGAATCTATGTGTATGCAATATCTATATAGCACAATATGATTTATAATGTGAAATTTAAAATGTGTTGTGTGGAAATTTGTAAAATATATCAAGATATAAGGCATCCAATTTTGGAAAAAGGTATTTTGGAGGTCAAAGTGCTATAGACATATGTACACCCTTTTTGGTACCATTATATGTGTATAATTAACTTTTTTTGGGGCTAGTTTCTAGTAGGAAAATATAAATTATGTTTTAGTATGTACCTTCTTGAGTAGGGAAGTGTTGGTCATTCTCCACTCATGCATGGTTGTAATGTTTTGTGTTTAACTTAGCATTGTATCTCACACTAGATTGAGAGCATGTTAGTGTATCTAGTTGTCAAAATAGAAGGGGTCTTCATCAAGAGGGTATAGATCCCTATATAAGTTTTCCTTGATTGAATCCCCCTCATACAAAACCTCTTTGGTTGGTTTACAGTGCAACCTAATCCTTGTTAATTATGCTTCATAGATCATGGATGGTCCCTAATATGTTATTATAAGATCTTATTACCAATTATAGGTTCAAACACTTGATAATTTACATTGGAATGAGTTTAGATGTCGCTTCTAGCTTGTCTTTTTTTTTTTTATGAATAAGTGCCAATTTTTATTAATTAAAGATATAAATACACATATTAACAAAAAAGGTAGGTGGTAAGAAGGCACACCCACAAAAGTCACATGAGCTCAGCGTAGAAATAAAAAAAGATAAACAAAGCCTCTTAAGTAGTGAGAGAAGTGCCAACAAAGGGAGGAGGGTCCTTGTCATCTGACCTACCCCATACATTAGAAGGGTTCAAAGTGATGTCAAGATGATCCCATTAGTTGTCATCCTTGTCTTTATCTTCTTGCTGAGTGGGAGAGATCACTAGATCCAAAGGTAGAAGCCACTTAGAAGAGTCAACAAGTGGCCAAACAAGAGATCTTCCAGAGGGCCATCCAGAGGCATCACCATCAAAAGACCCTCCCTAATGACACCCCATATGATGCAGGAGCTTCAAGGTCCACGGGCGATCAACATCACCAAAAATATTTTTTCATCCAATTTATTTTAAATTTTTATTTTCCTTAAGGTTGATTAGGTAGAATTTGATAAATAAATGTAATAAATAGGCCAACAATATGTAAAATAAATAATGGCCTTATATTTTGTAAAACTGCCAAATTGCCCAGTCTAGGTGGCAATCTAGTCCTCATCATTCATTGAAAAATATTAAAAGGAAAAAAAGGGCATTGGATTTTTGGGAGTTATAATTATTGATTACTAATTTAATGCTCCTAAAAATATTGAAAAAAGATATGGGTTCCCAAGTTGAGTGGTAGTTACATTTCTTAAAGGATCCCTATTTTCTAGGAGCTCCAGACCAAGTTGCCTTCTAAACTTGGAAAAATGAAGAAAAGTGGAATTGAGGAAGTTTTAAATGTTGAAAATTATTAATTTATGTTGGATAATGTTAGAATATTCATATTGGGATGTTTCAAATGGAAGCTACAAAAATAATAATGAATATTTAGCATAAAAGGAAAGATTTGACAATTTTTGGAGTTAGTCACTCAATAGGAATTGGGATAGAAGTTGATTTCTGCAGGGATTTGGGAAGGAGTGAATCAAGAAGGTATAGTATGTGATGAAGATTTCCATCAAAATTTTTTTATTGCAGGTATAATGATGATTGAACATCAGCAAAATAATTGAGGTTCAGAGGTTGAAGAGTCTCTGCAAATGCATTGTTGTTGCAATGATGCATAGTGGTGTTTGCAGATTTTTGAGGAGTGCTAGCCTTGGGCATGGCAATTGATTTGAGAGATGAATATTAATATGTTTCAGGTATTTGAATGTTTATTTTCAGGTGTTGAAGCTAATTTTCTATAGTTTCAAGTTTGAAGATTAGAGGTTTATTTGGCAGTGATTTGTTGAAAACTGTTGGAGGATTGTTGTTTGCAAGTTTTCAGTTTGAAGGAAGAATGTTGCAGGTGTTTGTTTGTAGGTTTTATAAATGATTTTTTTGGGGTTTATATCAGTCATATGACTATAATTTTCATGTAATAACAGAGCTTAATATCAAAAAAAAACTTGAAACAAGTTTGTATAACCTAGAAATTTCAATGAAAATTTTGTTGTCAATTTCTAGCATAAAATTCTCTGGTTCTTTCAATATCTTTGTTGTAGCTTTTATGTGAGTTTGAAGTAGTGGAGAAGTGATTCCCTTGCTGATCCATCACCATAGTAGCTCGAGGAGGAGGGGAAGATGAACACTTGTGAGACTATGAATTACTGCAACGTTGAGTTTGGGTGGGGGAATGGGAACAAGCCACTTGAGAGTCTCAGGTGAAGCCACATGTGCCTTGATAGTAGCCTAAAGAGAGTGAGTGACCTTGAGAGAAGACTGGAGAAGGCAGGACATGATCAACAATGCAGGGGTGTTCCCCCAGTGCTCCAAGAGCTCTTGAAGTTTCTTTTGGGGGATTTTCCTTGCATTCCCTACAAGTATAACTAGATTTGGCATGTTTTCAGGGTAGAAATCCTCTATATCATTTGGAAAGATGGGTTTTATTATGTTTGCTTATAGCCAACTTGATAAGCATGGTTCACCTTTTGCTAAAGCTTGTGTCTTTTCACTAGAAGTCTATAGATATTTTTACGTATGTGGCTCTTCAAACAATAAGTATTTAACAATGGTTCTAGAGCATGTCTTGGGTTATTAAGGGAATGGGGTTGTTCTATGTGAGGTTATTTTTAAGTGATATTTCATGAGGTTGAGAACACAATTCCCCTTTTCCCCTTTGGTGGCTTGTTGAAGCCACGCTGTGGTCATGCAGTTTAAATTAATATGATATTGGTATATTATTTATTTATTTACTTAATTATGAAATTTTAGTTGTTAGTTGGTAGTATTAAATTTTCTCACTTTGAGCTACTTAGTTAGATTTGAAGTGCCCTCTTTGGTGAAATATTGTTTAATTTGTATTATTTATTTAAATTTGAGATGTTTCCTTGGTGGCTAAATTTCACCATTATTTCCTTTTATAAATTTTATTTTGTGGATTTAATTAATCTCATTCATTATTAAAATTTTTGTCATTTTGAGGCTTCTTTAAAATTGTTATTGTTGGTATGTGGATTTTCCTAATTGTTAAAATGACATGTTTGGAAAGGGTCCCTAACTCCCTTGAAAGTCACATGGGGGAATAGGTGTTGGCAACATGAGAATGATAATGTATGGTTTTTTCATTGATGTCAACCCATTGTAGAAGTGATGGTTTATTAGTATGTATATATTCTAGAGCAAACCAAGTGTTTTTGGGAAATTGGCTAAGTCCCAGATTGAGATAGTGATGTAATAGAGAATTAGTTTTATGCCCCCCATTGCTCCGCACTGCAATATATTTCCATGTAGTTTTGAGGTGATAATGGTACATATTGAAGGATTCAATATCAAAAAATTTAAGGTTTTATGTCTTTCGTAACAAAATATATTGATGAAATATTCTTGGACTAAGCAAAGACATAGTTACAATTGTAGCTCCTAGTTCATGTTGGAATGCTCCACATTCCACTGTGGATGATCTGTATGCTGTCTGGAATTTAGGAAGTGCTTGAAGATGTGAGATGTGTGTGCACTCCAAGTGTCAAGTGGTTTGGTGGTCCGCGTATCAAGTTTTGGCACGATCAGTTGGTTCATTTAGTTGTTGCTTCACCAGTTTGGTTGTGTGGTGCTGACCTAAGGGTTCTGGGGTTGTGCAAAACTAAATTGTGTATGGAGCATAATCATAGGAGCATCTATAGGTTATGTCAACCCATTTTGGTGAAGAACATGCCTTGGTTACTTTTGTAAGGTATGTATGATGGAATTTTGAGCCGACAAGTTATGGTGTCACATGTTTCATTTAATTAGGCCAACCTAATTGATGATATGATTGTTTGTGGAATATATACATATATATAGAAGGTCAATTCAATGTGTGTAGTAAGAGAAGATATTTGAGGTGTGTAGTGAAGTACAAAATGTGATACTGGTGATCTTGTGATAGTGAGGAATGAAGTGTGTTAATGGTATGTGCAGATCATGATGGGCCAAAAGTGGGTCATATTTTGCTTGTGGTCAATTTAATTTTTTAAAACCCAAAATTGATGAAATGGTAAAAAAGGGTTTTAAAGGATATTCTCAACCTTCCACTGATATAAATTATGCTTTACTTTGAATTTATTGGCACTATTATTCATTTTCTATCTAAAATTATGACTAAAGTTCTCATTGATAGCCTGTGATTGAAAAACATCTATATCTTTCAAACGATATCACATTTTTTGAATCCAAACATGCATCACATCTCTATACTTCACATAATATATGATTAAAAAAAAAGAAAAATTGAATTTCATGAAGTTTGATCATTAAGGTATCGACATACAAGTTTTTAATATTTTAAAAATTTGTAATAAAAAAATCATAATTAATTATTTACTTGAAAAAATTACAAAAAAAATATGCAAATACATCCAAACATGAGTCCTCTACTTGCATCTAAAAATCTTATAAAAAATATTATCATTTTATTGTGGCTAGGGTGGCTAGGACGTATTAATCTACTTCTTTATTTTTCCCTCGAATTCAAGTGCTATCAAGATTGAAATTTCAAATTTTCACACCAAATAGATTTTAAAAACTGTAGTAGTTTAGAAACTATATCTCAATTTTCTACAAATTCTATTGTTACATATTTTGAAATAATATAAATAACTCATTCAAATTTCTACGCCAAGTTGTCTAACTCCGGATTTTTCTAATTTTTGCCACTTATGGGCCCTGCTTTTTCCATGATGATCCCAATACAATTCTTAAGTCAATTTTTTTAGCCTAATTGGAATTGTATCTTCAATATATAGTAGATGCATTATAAGTAGTTCAAATTATGGTAGTGAGCCATCCTTTTGTAATTCTTGAAGAAGTGATCTTCCTCAAGCAGTGAGCCCTCCTATTTTCTAGACAACAAGTCCTCCGGGAAATGAGCCCCTCAGGTAGTGAGCCTTCTATAATCTATTGTAACCAATTATGATATATTGTGAGCTAATCCTCATCGTGTTTTTTCCCTTTCAATGGTTTTACACGTAAATCTTATGTTCTTGTGTTGAGTATTGTGGTACATGCTTTAATTATTCCTTTCCTTTTTCTACAAGTTTAATGAGATGCTTTGCAATGCACTTTTAAGTTAGTGAATTTCAGGAAATACTGATTCACCCCCCTCTCAGTCCAGATGTTCAACAATTGGTATCAGAGTAAGGTTCCTTCAATTTTCTTAACAATTAAGGTATATCTTGGAGGTTGAAAACATGATAACTAGGAGGTATACTATCCCTTTGAAATAAATTATTATGGAAGCATTTACTAAAGAAGAATGTGAAGTTGATATGGAAGGAGAGCTCAAATATACTCTTGATGACCTAGATAAAGCAAAATGTAAAAAATAGAGATCCGAAAGAAAATCTTAAGGAAGCATATGAATGTATCAAGAAGTTGAGGAATCAAGTCATGAAAGTTAAAGAGAAACTCAAGGAGACAAATGAGCAACTTAAACAATCAAATGAGACAATCACTAACTCGAACGTGCAAGTTGAAGAAGGAAAAAGAGTTGAAGACTGCTTGAAAGCCAAATTGAAAGACAAGTTTACAAAATTCTCAAATCTTGAACAAGAAGTTTGTCTTTGAGGTAAGATCTAGAGAAAGAAAAGAGTCAGGAAGAAAAATTCAAGAAGAGCTCCACCTTGCTTGATGATATGCTTTCTAGTAAAAAGGCCGCTAAGGACAAAGAAGGATTATGGTTTAAAAAGGGAGAAATCTCAAAGGAAAGTCAAACTCCAAACAATACTGAAAATGAAAATAATGAACAAACGAAGAATGGAGGTAAGAAGATAAATATCAAACATTTATGAAACTAGAAGGAATATTTCAAGAGACCTCTTATTAGGCAACTAGCTACACAAAGGTACCTATCTTTTGATGGTTACTGTTATTATTGGAATAAATTTAAACATAGAGCTATAGAATGTAGAAGTAGGATAAATCAAAATTTTCAATCATTTTGCAGTCAATGTTATGCATGTAACAGATTTGGTCATAAGGCTAGTGAATGCAAAAGATAGATGATGAATGGTTACAATAATTATATGATGCCTTAATCATTCATTGGTTATAGTTACCCATGTAATGGGTTTGGACATAAGGCTTCTAAATGCAAATCTAGAATGGCAAGAAGTAAGTTTTTTCCACAACAAGGTATCATATTCTATAAATGTAAAAAACTAGGACACATAGCTAAGTTTTGTAGAGGAAAGATTGTGAAACCCTTTGTTCCACAAAAAAAATTGATTCGATTGAGGTAAAGAAGGAGACAAACAAGATCTAGAAGAAAAAAGGAAGAGAATGATATGAAGAATGAGTTTGTGCCAAATTCTAGTGTAGATATTTCCTCTAGAAACTAGATAGAAATAATTTGGCTTAGGGGAAGCTTTAACAAAAATATTCTAAACCCCTTCCAAAGATGAGATGTTGATCTCTTCAACATACTAGTGCATGTAAAGGTTTATTTACTTGATCCATTGGTGAATTCTCCAATGAGAAATCTCTTAGTGTTGAGATTTGCGGAATGTTTGGGAGTGACTGTGATGAAACAATGAAGACTTGATAGTACTTGACCTAACTTTTTGATATTGCATTTAATGCACACTTTAGGTCAAAGATAAAGTGTTTATATTTCAATTTGCACACTCTAAAAGGAACTTTTGTTTGAGCATTTGAAGAGGAGAGCATAGAAAATGAGATTTGAAGTGTTGAATGAAACCCTATCAAAAATTTCTATGAGGTATTTACAATTTCTTGCAAACCCTAGCTCAGAGAAGTTCATAATGTTTATTCCTTAGGTTATTGATGTGCTTGAGAGGCCGAGTCCTAAATTTAAGAAGCATCCATATAAATCAATGGAAATAGATAAAGAAGGGGCATTCTCTAGGGTTCCTTCAAATGTGCTACACACAAAAGTGTGAATTTACATTTATTTGAATATGGATGAATATGATCACTTGAAACTAGAGTAAAAGCACAAATTTGTGTCACACTTTCACCCAACTTATTAGCACAACTGAATTTAAGTATTTCTAACTAAAAATCAATTTTGGTCAAACATATGTTCTAGTTAAGTTAGATACTTCCACAACTTTTTCAACTAAAATTATTGGCTAAAAATATATGGAGCACCAGTTTGAGGCCAATTTACTAAAAAAATAACATTATTTGAAAAACTTGATGTTTCAATAACTCATACTCATGTAAATAATATTTTTTTAAAATATAAAAATACCCTTTTGTAGATCAATAAGTGTAGTTTTCAAAAATATATTTATTTTAATAGTTTAATTATTATTTATATTTTATTTTTTATTTTTACTAAAAGTAGGTTATCAACACAAAATATTAGGTTGATTACCATGCCAAGGAAAAATACTTAAACTTATTAAAAAAAATGAAAAAAATATGATGCACTAGATAAAAGAATCTATATCATGATGGCATTTTTTTTTCTATTTTAGATAGATATTTAATATGAAACTTGACGTCAAATGTAAATATTGTTTTTTAATACACACAAATTTTATTATTTATTTAAAAATACATATTTATCAGAAGTGGAAAAAATATATCCACACTAAAGTTTCAAGTTATAAATACGCACAAAAAAATTGAAAATAAAATTACTATAATAAATTTGATGTCTCATGTAGCTTCATTTTTTAGAATTTTATTAGCACCTAAATTATAGTGTTAATCTATTAAAAAAAGTTTAAAATAATTTTTTAAATTTTTTAAGAAATACAAAAATAAAACATACTAAAAAATACACATTTTATTAATTTACCTCATTTCAAAATTCAAAACATATATGCCATTTTTTAGTGATTCAAGTTTAAAAGTTGGATCAATGTTGGTCGTTTCCTTTATAAAGTCTGACACAACTTTGTACTTTTACCTGCTAGCAAAGTTTAGGGGAAAAGTGCTAACTAGAGGTGTTTTTGAGTTGAAACTAGAATATGCCAGTTTGATGGAGAAAAATTTGCATGTGTGAAAAAATTTCCTAATTTCTGCTATGATAATGAGTGGGTGAAGTATGTTCTGAACAAGATTCATGATAAATTCATGTGGTTGGACATGCCATATATGATAAACAAAGAGGCAATTAAGGTTGTTACCATTTTGAGCCCCATAGGCCTTGTCTCGACATTGAAGGCGATAAATAATGAAGTGGTGATGAAACTTACCAGATTCAAGTTTGACAAGTGTTCCCTAACAGTGGACTACATTGAAGATTCAACGGTCAAATATGCTACAATGATGATTGGTTACAAGATATTCTACACAAATAGAGATAATTTTGTCATTGCCACTGTGATTCATATGGCTTATCAAATGATGCAAGAAGGAAAAGACTTTCATCTTTGTGAGCACCTATGATTACAGTTGTTGGAAAATTTACAAAAGACTAAGGAGTCAAAATACCCTTTCCAGTATGGTACTATTATCATTTTCTTAATGTTCTACTTTCTCAATGAGTTGCCCAGAGTGAAGAATGTTGTTTGAAAAGATAATATTCTTGTAGCTATTTAAATTAGAGATCATTTGAAGAGATTTCTTGGTAAAGAGTCTTGTGATTCAATGTTGTGGGGATTCTTTAAACCTTTTCAAGCTCATATGTAAGAGAGAGAAAGGATTCCAAGTAAATTTGTGGACAAGTATAATAATGAATTAACATTTATGGTTAGCAAAGATTACTGCTACATGGAAGCAATTGAACCTAGAACTGTTTGAGTTCCAAAGCTACGTTATGAGGTAGATGAGTCTGAATGCATTAGGCTTATAGAGATTGTATTAAGAAAACCTAAAGACACAAAAGCTGGAAGGTTTGGTACTTATGAAGAGAAATCAAGTAAAGAAAACCTAGAAAAGAAAAAGAAGGGTATTGAAGAAAAGGTTGAAAAGATGAAAGTTGAGTTGGAAAAGGAGTTTGGTATCCCTAAGGACCCTGCAGAGAAATCTAAAGGTTCATCTACTCTAAGCTGCATACTTCACTGAGAATAAGAAGGTCAAGTGGTTGTTAGAAGATAGACACATCCAACCTACCTGAGTGAAAAAAGGCTCCAAAGAGAAGAAATAAAGAAAAAGCAACAAGAGTTAGGTATATCAATCCAGAAGAACAAGAAGAGGAAGAGAAAGAACATCAATTGGTTTGAAAAAGGAAATCAGAAGTCTCTTAGGAAGAGACTAGTACAAAAAAGGGAAAAGAGAAAGAGGATACCCCTCCAATTTGTGAGCATAGTCCCATGAAATTTGATGCACTATTTAGTGCTATAGTAGAGTTTGGAATTTTGAAGGATACAACTGAAATGCATCCAAATGTCAATGATGCAGATAAGGAAACAATTGAAGAGGTCATTATCAAATACATGGTGACATTTAATGTTGGCCTAAGTAAGATAAAGGATCAGTTACCAGATGATCTAAAAGGTGTATTGAGTGCAAAAAGACAAGAGGCAATTGTATAATATGAACAAACAAAATTTTTTACCCTGGGGAAGATTGGTTCATCATTAACTCATGAGGAAAGAGCTAAGTTGTCTCAATTGTATGACCAAGAATTCAAGAAAAAGAAAAGAACAAACACTTTTATGGGAAAAGACAAGGTTGATATAGAGAAGCTAAGGAGAGAAACATTACAAATAGTTGAAAATATTCTTTAAGAATTGGGAGCCTCTTCGGGTGATGAAGGTCAATTGTAGCAAGACACATTCCTCCTAGAAATCAATGAGATAGTCAATGAGCAACATGAGCAAGAAGATAGGTTGAAAAATGTGGAGATATCTACTGAGCAAAGCAAAGAAAATAAAAAAGGATTCTCGGAGAAGATTGAAGCTCAAAAGGAAAAAAAACTATATCTCCTCCGAAAGTTGAGAAGATTGCAGAAGAGTGTTCTAGTAGTGGAGAGAAGGAGAATATTTTTCACATATGGTTGTTGTTGCACCAAAAGATCAACCTGTTAATGCCTGATACAACTGTCAGAGTTAATGAATCCATGGGAGGTGGTTAAGCCATGTCACAAACCTGAGCATTGTGTCACATAACACAAGGAGACCAAGGGCACACACCTTGCAACAATCCACCCCCCCAAGTGCAAGCGGGGGTTTGGAACTCATGACACAGGCTTTGATACCAATTGTTGCACAGATGGTTGACGTTGCACCAAAAGATTGATCTTTTAATACCCGATACAACCATTAGAACTAATGAATCCACGAGAGATGGTTAAGCCATGTCATGAACCCGAGCGTTGCACTGCACAATATAAGGAGACCAAGGACACACACCTTGCAACAACTAGAACCATGATAAGTAATATAATCTTCCTTATATGAATGACACTACATAGATCAAGGTTAAGGAGAAAAAAACAAAGAAAATGTAGGTGCAACAAATTATATTAAGTAGGATTGGTGTTTAACCCTTGAAAATTCTGCTTTTCTTGCATGTTCAAGTAGGAACAAATTTTTTTGTAAGATTTTTTATTATAGATAAAAAAGGAGTGGCCTTGTAAACCACACCTACATAAATTTTTTAATTAAGCACAACTCTTACTGTGGATACTTCTTCATTATAAACTCTTCAATGACAAAAACTTCCACTTTATCTAATCAATCTCTACCCATCAACACTTGTAACCTTTGATTGTATCTTATCCTAAGAACAACCCTCCCTTCTAAAAACACTAAATTTAAAACTTGAAAACAAACTATAATTAAACATACATAAAGATCACTATACTTATTTTAAGAATAAATAAATTATATATCCTTAAGAATTGACATTTTGGTTGGAAACTCTTCAAACAAACTCAAATGTAACTAAACAAGTTTTAACAATCCAAAGTGTTTAAAAAGGTGAAGAAAATTTGTCCAAAAAACTAAAAGATATTACTAAAGAGCACAACTTGTTAATAATTTAACATATATAAAGATCAATATACTTATTTTAAGAATAAATAAATTATAGTTGGAAACTCTTCAAACAAACTCAAATCTAACTAAACAAGTTTTAAAATCCAAAATGTTTAAAAGAGTGAAGAAAATTTGTCCAAAAAACTAAAAGATATTACTAAAGAGTACAACTTGTTAATGCAAATATAATAAAGGATTGATCAATAGAAACAATTACCAACATATTATCAATCAAATCATTGCTCAGCTATCACCATTTTGATTACTTGGCAGTTTGAGTGGTGGTTATGGTTGTCTCTAATGTTCCCATTAAATAATATCTTGTCCTTTGTTCAGTTATAACCACTAGTCAATTGACACTTGAACTTTGATTATTATTATATCTTACCTTCTATTCAATAAGAAAACGAACAACTCCCACAACATTTAAATGATGAAAGTACATATATTAACACATTCTACATGATGGCATAGGTGAAAACTCCAAATCATGTATTTAATTTATCAAGCAAAGTCAATTCATTGTCCAAGAACACTTATGTAACTATAAACTTGGTTTTCATATCACTTTTGAGTGTTCAATCTAATTCACATATATTTTTTTAAGTGAGTATAACCAACACGTTAGCCCTCCTTGGACATTTTAAATCATTTCTTTGAATACTTATACATTATTGCTCTTCTTTTAGATCCATCTTCCATGGTGGGTGGGTGGATACATCACCTTTCCTCTTTTTCAAAATTTAATTCATCTTTAAATAAAATACTCATGGCATGGAAAATATGTTTTCTTTCTCAAATGAAATGATTCATAGCATTATTGTACTCGTTTAAATACCTCACATTGAATAAGTTTATTTTAATTAAATAAGTATATATAGTTAAGTATTAATTGATTTAAATAATAGATTTAGAGGTGATGATTATTAAATATAAAATAAAATAAAATTATATGTGATATTTAATTAGATTTTAATGTTTGGGAAGTGTTATTACTTATATTAAAATGATTTGTTAATGTTTTTATGTTTTTGATGGATTCAAACAAAGATTTTGAATTTAAAAAATAGATGGTTTGTCACTTTCAATCACTTTACACAAATTTAGACTTGATCTCTATGATTGTTGTTGTCTCTAGTTCTTGACAAGAAGCTTCCCTTTACCAATCAAATGCCATTGGTCCTTTTTAGTTTATCTTCAGCTCATTAAATCAAAGAAATGATGGTCTTATGATGCAGTCGCCATCATCTACACTGTTTTTCTAGAAGGTTTGTTCTCAATGTGGATGGAGAAGCTCAACGAAATGACCATGCACCTTTTTAATTTTGCCTCATCATTGCAAAGTCAAGGAATATCTCCTTCAACAGTCTCTACAATTGTTTTTTCCTTTGTTTTTGTTTGATCCTAAGGACAAGGTTGTCAAATTAAAATAATATGACATTTGTCCATGGCTTTAAGCTTGTTTCTCCCTTGTTTCTATAAAAAGGAATTTCAAGCCATTTTTGTAAGGATCTAGGATTTTTGTAAACAAAAGAATTTTGTTTTAGGTTTGTAACTATATAGTCTAGGTCTTCCAGGGAAGAAATGTAGATTTAATTGTCATTTTTGTACATCAATACAAATTTAAAATATATGAAGACATTGTGATGATTTCACAATCAATTGTCTCCAAATGTATATGTTATTACTCTTATGAATAAAATTGATCAAGGATCATTTTTTGTTCATCATTTCCATTTTTGCAATTGAATTTTTCTCATATAGCTTCTATTCAAGTAATAAATTAAATTGTTGTATCTAGAATGCTAAGAGTTCTAACATATTCAAGGATTGCTAAGTAGAATTGGTTGTAAGTTATAAAGAAAATCATTGTAAGGCAATGATAAATGAGCTTTCACAAAATTTGTTTTAAGTTGTTTAAAATATAATTGCATTTCTCTTCGACTATATAACCTAGGTTTAAGTCACCAGTCTAAGTATGGATACTAGTTACATGTCCATGGTCAATATGTTTCAAATCAATTTTCTATTTATGTTTTAATTTATTTCTTAAAGTTATTTCATGTTCTCAAAGTGAGTAAATCAATAGCTTCCAAGAATCTAGCCAATTAGGTATGTTATATTTGTAATTATTGACACATTTCATGTGAATATTTTTGTTTAAACAATATCTTGGTATAAATAAAGTGTGAATCCATCTAACATTATTAAGGATCACCCTCCTAGGTTTTGTAGAACTTAAAGTGTAGAGAAATTTGTAAAATCAATCTCCTATTCATTGGCCAACCTCTTGAAACCTTTGAGCATAAGAATTATAAATTCTTTATTTAGTTTCAAGAATCGGTTGAGATTTAAAAACAAACCAACAAACTACTTGCCTCTTGTGTATTTACATCTCTTACTCTTGTCAAGGAATTAATTTTCTCAGGGTTGGATCAAAATAATACTTGGATTCTCTCTTTTATTGGCATCTATCATCTTATTCTTTACCTATGATAAGAGATATATGATCTTTGGCACACTAGTTTTGAGAATCCTATAATTGTCCTCTTCCTTTCATTGTCATTTCTAACTCTCATTGATCCACTTGACCTTGATCCTTCTTAAAAAAATATCTTCTATTTTATCGTCAATTGACAATCCTTATTTACATGTTTATTACCATAAAATATATTTATTTTAATTAAAAACTAATTCTATAATCATTAAACTTCATAATAAATTCCCCAAACTTTATGTCATTATATTAATTTTGACATTCCTTTTATTCAATTTATAATTTTAAATATTTATATAAATGAGCTTCATATCATTTTACTAAAATTACACACCTTGAAAATGATTTGTTCACCCTCCATTTTATGTATAGTTTATGTTCTTACTATAACCATCAAGGAATTCGTTTTTAAGGATAAGAAGCATGTGTGTGGGATATACCATTTTAGGGATGATTTTTCTAATATTATTTATTTTAAAATTTATCTTTTTAAAAGCTCTCAACCTCTTTGGTTTATATGAGGTAATCCAATATATTAGTAACACATCTTAATGAAAATACTAGTCACCTTTTATTACAATCGTTTTACCAACTTGCATTTGGTAGAGAAGTGTACCTAAATTTAGATTGGACATGAATATTCATAGAATGTAGAACCGTTTTATTTTTACTTCTAATAGAAGAATATGGTAGAATATATTCTAAAGTGATTAGAGACAAATTGTACTTTTGGATTTTCTTTAATTTCGTTTAGCTTGATCTTTCAAACTTAACATACATAATAATATTTTTTGTAGTTCCAAATTACACATCAAGGATATTTATATAGAATTGAGGTTAAATTGACATATTTATTGAAAATAGTTTATTTTAATAAATTGTTGGTAAAAAAATTGATATATTATTTAATTAAATTATAAATATTTATAATTATTTGTTAAAAGTTAGATGTTAGTTAAAATAAAATATTATAATTATGTTAAGAGGTATTTTATAATGTAAATAAGGTATAGAGTTTTTGTCATAATTATGTACATAAAAATCTAAATGTAATTTGACATATTTTGAAATATATATAATCAAAATAATTAAATATAAAATAAAACGTATAAATATAAAAACTGATGTGTGTATTTTATTTTATCAATAATTATATATATTATATTTGATTTATAAAAATAGCTTGTTCTTGAAAGAAGTAGAGATAAAATTTAATAAAGATGATAGACCAGAATGATGTATAAGACAACAATTGATGGCAAGGAACAACTAAAACTCAAGATATACTTCAAAGGTGAAATTATAAGAAGCATCAAGAATAGGCTAATAGAGTGTGCAATATTTGAGAGGTTTATAAGTGTTTAGCCATCTAAATAAAGCATTTTGTATTAGGTGGTAGAAAACTAGATGCCAAATCTAGTAATACAATTCCTTCCCAAAGGTTTTTTCATAGCCACCTTCAAAAGAAAAGATGAAAGGGACTAGATAATCAACCAAGGCATATGGAAGATGGGGAACACAAATCTCTTTCTCTATATCGAGTCTATTTTGCAGACTCGCGATGAAGAGATTGGGAGGCTACCCTCTGAGCTTACAAACGCCTTCTACGAGAAGAATCAATTGAAAGAAAGCATGAAGGAAAGAGAGTCCCAATTCCAACAAGAACTGATCACGATGCAAGGATCCAAGATCCTTTTGATACTAAAAATGCTAATATCTACTCATTGGGAGAGAATCATAGTTGCAATTGCATCTCTAAAGCTAGCCTTATAGTTTTTAAGGTACACTCAGGAATTAAATGATAAACTTGGCCTGGGGGTCGACCAAATTCTCCATATATTCACCCCCCGAGCTAAAGAATCAAAGATCTTGGTCACAAAATTATGTAAAGCAACTGAGGAAGCTTTAAGGCATGCCGAAATTCCTAACCGAAGGGCTGCTGTGAGGAAAGAAAATGAATTCATCATCTTCCATAGAGTCACATCAAATGGAAAAAACTTCTAGGTAGCATTGAATAAGGAGGTCGGCGAGATCATGGAAGAGTATAATGTTATGCTTTAGATAGGATTACCCACCCTTTTCTCATCGGATGGAGGAGTGTTAACAATCGAGCAGATCACAGATGTAATTAGGCTCAAAATTTAGACCTCCACAACTCTATAGGGTTTAAGCTCATCACCCATTGTCAAGGAGATCAAGAAGGATATCATTTCCCTTTCTTGACTATACTACTACATCAGAGTTGTCTCATCAAGGTTTGGAGGAATTTCTTTTAAAGAAGTCCTTGAGTTGGATCAAGCATACGAGGTTTTATGCACCCTCATCCAGCCCATTGATGTAGATTGGGAGACCCAACATGTTGCTTTACTCAAACTCCAGGATTTTCCAAAGATCTAGGATCATGCCTCCACTAGCAAAGGCCCCCTGTGAGTCGCCAAAACTGTAAAGAATTTTTTCCTTTGAATATTTTTGGTTTTTGACCCTTATTTCCTTTCCGCTTCAAGATGGATCTGCACCCAAAGGATAAAGACTGCTTTCTCATAAAGATGCGCAATGTGCCACGTGGTGGTTGTGTGGCTTTATATATATATATATATATATCATTTTCCTTTCAGGCGTGAACCATGACATATGTCAGCTTGGTGGGGATTTTCATCAAAACAACTCTCACAAAGTCTGAAATCACCTACTCACTTGACAAGTCATCTATTTTCATCAGGCAGTCTATATCTTTCATGGAAAGATATTTTTGGGAAGAGTTTCATCGAGAAGTGTAGCGGATTTCTTACTTTTAGGATAGAACCTCTGAGTCAGCGTCATCAATCTCCATAACTGATCAATCAGATTTTTCTAAGTTGTGTTAAAATCCGATTGTCTTCTAACAGTACATCTTCATTAAAAGATCTGAAACCATTAATGAAGTAGTTGAGACTTAATGAGTGAAGATTGTTGTGATCTAATCAAGATCTAAGATCAGATTGCGAGCTATCAGATTTAAGCATCTAGCAGTTTCTTCTTTTGGATTTTTTGTAGTGGTGTCCTCTTCTTTTGGCTATAAATAGGGGTTGGCAACAGTGAGTAAAAAGTTTTGAAGTTTTCTTTGAAAAACCTTTTCGAAGAATATATATATTATTTTAGAGAGTTCTATTTTCTTAGAAGTAGGAGGGTCTTTATAGAATACTGCTTATTCTCTTTGGCATGTTATATTTAATTTAGACTATCATTGGATTGGCATCTAACCTCTATTTTCAGTTTATATATCATAAAAGGGTATGTGCAGGGTCATGGAAAAAATAGGCCCTAAAGTGGCAAAAAAATTAGAAAAATCAGAGTTAGGCAACTTGATGTAAAAATTTGAATAAGTTATCTATATTATTTTAAAAATATGTAAGAATAGAATCTGTAGCAAATTGAATGTAGTATCTAAACTACTAGGTTTTTTTTTTTTTTAAATCTATTTGGTGAAAATTTGAAATTTCAATACAATAATACTTAAATTTCAGGGAAAAAATAAGTAGGTGTCTGTCTGACCACCCTAACCACAATAAAATGATAATATTTTTTTATAAGATTTTAGATATAAGTAGAGGATTCATATCTCGATGTGATGCATATTTTTTGTAATTTTTTTCCAAGTAAATAATTAATTATGAATTTTTATTACAACTTTTAAAAAATATAAAAAAATCGTATGTCGACCACCTTAACTTGGTCAAAACTTCATGAAATTCAATTTTTACTTTTTTAATCCTATAGTATGCAAAACATTGAATGGGACACATGTTTTGGATTCAAAAAATGTGATATCATTTGAAAGCTATAGATGTTTTTAAATTAGTCTATCAATCAGGACTTTAGTCGTAATTTGAATAGAAAATGAATAATAATTATTTATTAAATTCAAAGTAAAGAATAATTTATATTGGTGGAAATATGAGAATCTCCTTTAAAAACCCTTTTCGTTTCATCAATTTTGGGTAAAAAGAAAGTTGTCAACCACATACCCATCATATTGCCAATTTTTGGCCCATCATGATCCTGCACATACCCAAAAGTTTGATCTATTTGGGAGAAATCTTTAAGATTGTGCATTCCATGGCCTTTGTCAAATTTCTTTTTCATATTTCATCCATATTGAAAACATTGTGTTAAATTTTTTGTGTTGATAGTTCAGATAACTAATTTACATGTTGTTAGCTTCTATGTTTAATGCTATCTTTTAGAAATTGGATTATGCCTATGATACTCTTTCATTTTTTGTAAAAGGTGTGCCATTTTTCATATTATGTTGTAAAGGAGGAAGGATTCTATAAAATTTTGAATATTCCTATATATTTTTAGGGTTTTTCTTATTTATGATCGAACCTTAATGGATGCTTCTCATAGGGAGATTTGAAAGACTGTATTGTGCTTTAATTAGCCTTTCCTGCTCATTCTCTTCCCAACAATGAAAGGTCTATGGAATTCCGTGTCTATCATATCAGTTGTAAGAAATAGCTAAGTTTTGAAATTTTGTAAAAGCATTGGCGCATTGCCATCTTTATGTTTTAATTTCATTTCTTTCTACCCCTTTTCCCCTAAACACAAAGAAGAGCCAACTTTCTTTAAAAATCTCGAAGGTCATCAGTGAGGCGTAAATTGGTTCCCCACTTGTTGAATTTCCCATAAGGTTGTTCAGAGAGATGCAAAATTTAATGAGAAATAGTTCTTTTTCTGGCATGCCCCGTGGGACCGAAATTTTTTCAAATGTTTGATTAGAAGTTAGAAATATTTCTTGAATTAGACCAAGAAAAGAGGTTGGAAATTTCATACCTAGAGTTCAAACAAGAGCATCTTCCAGAGGCCATTTCCAGTACTCTCAATTACCTTCCTTGGCACCTAGGAGGAGAAGACTTAAAGGTTTCATATCACCTGTAAGAAACAACTACGTAAGAAGTGTTAGCCCACAATCCAAAGCCTTATCTACTCCGCCAAGAGGTCAAACCTTCAAAATAAGAATACCCATCTAACCTATCCATATGAATATTTTTTACAATGGCTCATATAGGTGCCCCCACTCCTAGAAATTTTGTAACCTAGGATAGCGGTAGCCCGCTACAACCACCTACGCCCCCAAATGTATGGACTGCCATACTCACCAATGCTCTCAAGGCAATCCTAAAGTTTTCCAAGGAGGATTTTAAGACCCCTTTTGAACATCTCCAAGATATAGCAGAGGTATGTAGAGTACATAACATCGTGGAAGAGAATTTTTCTCTCAAGTTAATGGCTACATCTTTCAAAGGAAAGGCCTAGGAATGGTACATGTCTTTGGCTTCTGGTTCTATCCACTCTTGGGATCAACTTGGAGAGAAGTTGTTCGAGCGCTTCTTAGAAAAGGGAGACCACTCCTCTTTGCTACAACAATTAATCGCCATCAAGAAGGACCCACAAGAGGCCATGAGCGACTTTAACAATAGGTTTCACAAAACTTGGAAAAGGATTCCTATGACTGTCAGGCCTCTGATCGATATGGATTTCATGTTTTATCTAAAGGCTTTCAATTCAGACATTGTGGTCATGGTGTAGTCTATGGGAGGAGATACCCAGCCCAATGCATATGATCTGGCTATGTATGTAGAAAATAGTCTGATCGATGCCAGGAAGCTTCCACCACATCTTTCGATGCCCATGTTTGCAGAAATCTCTGGTGGCCCCCAAGAAGAAGTAACTCCTAGTGCCTCTTGTACGTATACCTAAGAGGACAACCAAGTGTGTTGGGCTTGTCCTCATTAGGAGCGAATTTCAATGATATGAAGAACCTCATGTGGCCCTTTGTGAATGAGCTAGTCCTCATTTGATGATAGCAAGTAGCACCTTCAAAGCCTCCCACATAGACCTATCAAGGAGGAAGACCATCTTATCAATAAAATGCATATCAAGGAATTTTGAGAGGAGGAAGTCAACAACCAGTGCTCACAAACCAAATAGTCCCAATCACCATGCCGCTTTAGACTGTCAAGAATAGTATGAGCAAAGATTTGGTCCTAGGCCAAAACAATCTTGCGGAAGATGAGAACATGTGGTGCTTCTTGTGTAATGATAGCCATATGAGCCAAAATTTTCAAAGGGGAAATATTTAGTAGAAGATAGCAGAGCAAGGAGGCCAAGGTGTATTTTCAAGCATGGAAGAATATCAGTCTCCCAAAATGGAGAATGCCTGCTTCAAAGCACAAACATGAGGGATATCCTTAGAGAAAGAGATGGATATCACACTAGACCAAGTGCTCTTCCCTTGGATGGCAGAAGAAGATGCAATATTTGCAAAAAATGCTCTAATGACTAGTGCCCCACAGGTGGAATTAGAGTATGACACAAGGTCTAAAAGAAGGCTCACTGGAGAATACATGCAACAAGCTCCACAACGAACGCAACCACAAGTGGATCAGGCCTCACAGGTCTGACCCACTCAATAGTCGCATGCTCCGCCATTGCCACAAAAGGAGGTGGACAAAGCACCAAGTCCATCCATGTTGGAATAGCCTCTCCTAAAGATGAAAGAGATACCACCATTCAAACCCAAGGTCCTGCTAGTCAAAATGCTCAACGTGTTCAAACAATTGAAGAAGGCACCTGCTAATGTATCTCTATAGGACATTATATCAATTTTGAAACAAAAGATGTTGTTCCAAAATGCATTGAAGAAAGAGGAACAAATATCGTGAATAGACGCAATCCCACCACGGAATCAAGATAGAGATGAGGAGCTCGCATCGAACCCCCAAGATGAGATTCCTGTTGTTGATTTCCTCCTCTTGGAGTTCCTTGTATGTTGGTAAGGTGGTTTCCCTCCATGATAATTCTGGGAGGGAGGCTTTGGAGGCGCTTCCTACTATCATCTGATAAGGATGAGCTCATTTACAAAAGTTCATGTTAAATTCTTCATGTCATTGAAATTTGCAACCAATGGGGAAGAACCCGGTGTGCTCGGTTGTGCATTGGGATACACATACATTGAAGGTGGAAAAGATGGCATCATGCTAGGGAGTGGAGTGGATGTACTAGGGGTTGCTTCTTCTTGTGTGTCACTAGGTATTTCTACGAACATGGGCATTGGCGGTCGTGGTGGAAGATTCACTGCATCAATTAGATTATTTTTTTCCCTTACAACCGGATCATATGTATTGGGTAGAGTGTCACCTTCAAGCAACTGAATCATAATTGCGATGTTTGAATTGATAGCCTTCAAGTAAAATGTAAATACCATATATGTTGTTGGGCTAGCTGATGTAGGGATCCTTTTCCACATGTTTTGTGAAACCTAGTGTTAAAATCCGTCATAGCCTCTTGTGGGGCTCTTTTGATAGTTATCAACTATTGAAACAAAGATGACATCTATGTCTTCCTCAATCTCATCATCAAATTTAGGATTCTTCAGATCCATCACCACATCTCCATGCCCTGCAACTTCACAATCTTCTAAAACTAATCTTCTCTCGGCCTCATCTTCAATTCTTTCTTTATTTATAGTTACTTTACAATGCACCCCATCTTCGCCACATTGCGTGCTTCCTTCTTGGCACACTACTACCATTTTTCTCCACTATTTCTCATCTTCATCACCAATTATGGGTGCCTCTCTTGCCCCTTCTCCCATCATCTTCAAGATCTTATTCTCAACCTTCTCCATTCCTAAATCAAGAGATCAAGTTGTCTCTATGGGTGCCTCCTTTATGGACACTTTCTCTTCCTCTTCTATAACATTTTCCTTCATTCCCAAGCTTTCCTCAAGGGAATCTAATTTCACTTTGATCCCTTTTAGCTCTACAATCAACTTCTTTTCTCTCACATTTTCCCAATACTCTTCCCAAAATGGGATTATCACTGGTCTCCTCATGACCCATCTTGTCCTCTTACTTGAAGACATCTTCAAGAACTCACAAGTCCTTTTGCAGTTACAAGTCCTCCTTGCAACAATTTCTCCCTCTCTATTAGGGTATCAACCTTTTGTAGTCACAAGTCCTTCTTGCAACAAATCTCTTTAGGATTCAAGCCCTTTACAGTTGCAAGTCTCTTCTCACCTGCAACAATCTCTTCTAGAACTCAATTGTCTATAGTTAAAAGTACTCCCTGCAACAATATCTCACTCACACAAATATCCTCTACCCAACAAAGATTCTAGAAGATGCTTTCTCTCCCCACTCTCTTTAGTGGAGGAACTCTACACCTTCTACCTAGATTTATCTCTACTAGAGGATTGTAGTTACAGACCCTTTTTCATGCCTACAACAAGCATTCCTTTCTACAACTCTTCTTAGCTCATCATCCATAAATCTTTTGGCTTCAACCCACACTCACAGGTGATGTTGTAACTGCCTCACATTCAGTGCTCTCTTACAGACTCAAGACAACCTACTCTAATACCACTTGACGTAGTCAAGATCAAAGGGCTTTATCAGGCCATCACAATCTCATAGCCAACACAGACCACACATGCATACATTGAATCAACAATTCTCCTTTTATTTATTTGGAGCATATTCATAATACATGAATAAGTTCTCAATTATAAAGCAATTCTTGTTCTATAGAACACTACTCCATACTCTCAGTGCTCCACCCTACTCTTCTCTATCTCTTGCTATCTCTATATAATGTGTTTCTTCATCATGTCTTCCTTGGCATTATTCCTTCTCTATTTTCATAGTATCCATTATCATCCAATAAGCTTTCAAAACCACCATGCTATTATATCGTTATCAGCAACTCCACCAAATCGAATAATAAATAGGAATTCCACAACAACGATGTGGAATACATCGAATATCACTTTTCTAGGTGTCGTGATGTCATTTTCCATCCACCTCCATTGACCAACACACCAATCATACTGCTCACGTTATCGAGTCCACCATCACCTTATCGATGAGACCACTAATCACCTCCCACTGATATGAAGGAGTCCTATCGATAGATATGCATACCACCAACTCAAAGAGATATTAGTCTATCAGGGAGACTCTGACTTGACTCCCACCAATACACAAGCATTCCACCGATGATATCCTCATCACCATTCAAAATTCACAACAAGGATCTAAATTACCAATCATCCTATCGCAACTTTCCAAGTGTCCATACTCATCATTAAATTCCATCTCTGTCACCTTCCTATTGGTCCCACTATGGTCATCTTCATTATCAGTTCTTGCCACATGTCATCTTTTCATTCACTTCATGATTGCACATCATCCTTACCCTGTCAAGTCCCACAACTGACATCACACTCCTGTCTTCCTATCGTTGGGACTAACTCCATAGTCCTGGTGATATCATATTGTCTCACCAATCATCGTTTGTCATCCCATCGAAGGGACTTCCTCCACTGTCGCACCGAAACACTCTAGTCACGTTGATATCACCCTGTCACTAGGACAAAGACCGATGTCCTGTCGATACCACACACTCTCATTGACGAACCCATTACACTCTGTCACCATTAGGTCATCACTGGGACATGGAACATGGTCTCGTCGAAATCTAAATCACATGTTGATGAACTCGAATCCTCCAACACCATCATTCTGTCATTGGAAAGTGTAGAAACCTCTTGTTGATAGACCAAAGTTCTGCCAACAAGGGAGCAACATCGACAAAGGGGGGGTGGAGCGTGATGCTCCTGCATCACAAGAATTAAATTTTAGTTCTCACTATTACACCTAGTGCCACTAGAGAAACATGTCATACACTTTGACCATAGGGAGCATTGAATTTTCTAGGGTAATTGATATGTGATCCATTGACATCATAGCATTTTCCATGTGCATTGACAACTAAGCCATTGTTTATAATCACTTTTCACATTTTATTCCAATTGCACATCATACATATGAATATGGGACCCATAACCAAAATAATGATGTCAAAGAGCTACATGATGCAATATAATTTTAATAGCTATCTCAAGACAATAGGATTTTCATACTTTCTTTATAACCTATAGACATCAATATCTATGGGCCAACTACTAATCGACACTTCAATGCAACCTCATAGGAAATGGCATGCACAATCATCTTACGAAGGGCACTTGTTATGATATTCTTAGCTTGTGATTATTGTAAAATTATTCAAGTGAAAATCATGATTTGAAGGTAGCATGAAATATGATAAGACATAATCACATCTCTACCAAATTAGAATGTATTTCCATGTTGGAACCTAAATTAACATATACCTACAATAAAATACATAATACTATCACACATCACACATATTATAGTGGGGCTCACAATTAAAACCATGATGTGAAGTTAGTGTGTGATGCAATAGAAAATTGAGTTGAAAATGCCTTTTGTACTTATTACTTGCTGTGTTAATACAAGCATTAATAGGCCAATCACAACTTATCAATTTGGCTTGAAGAAAAGATTAGATGAATTGGCATATACTACTCAACACTTCACAACACATGACATTATTTTGCTAGCTCACAATTTTGAAAAATGATTCCAAACTAAAAGTGTGATGCAATAAAAAATTTACACATGGAGTGAAATAGGGATTTAAATTCAATATTAAGATGATTCGATAACATAAGGAATAAGGTAGGCATAGTAAAACATTGATAAGTGAAGAAAAGGAGTAGGCAAGCTAATGACATACAAAGGGATTAGATCATAACTTTAAGTGAATGAACTTGGAAAACTAGTCAACAATAAAATATAATGTTATGACAATAACACACTTATGTAAAGGGACAAAACTTATAAGGATGAGGTTTTATCAAAAGATATAAAGGAAAAGCCTTCTCAAAATAGGAAGATTAAAACCCTAATATTTTCTTAGAAAAAACTAGAAGACTCCAAAACCTTATGTGTGTGTCCTTGTGTTCTTTGACTAGAAATAAGATTAAATATGGAGAGATTTTTGTCATTTACTCTAGTTGGTAATTGTGTAGGTTACATAAATTCTACATTTTTATATGCATCCATGGAATAATAGGACATGTAGGATATTACTAGATATATTATTTTTGTGTTTTCATTATTGGCCTATGCACTTTTGTCCTTTCACCCACTATAAGTGGTCCTCACTTTATCATGAGTGTTTGGAATGCACTTGGAAGTATGATTCTCTTTGCATATGGTTTGAAGATCATAAATTGCATGTGAATGTAACTTAATTTAATATGGTAGTAAAACTTAGTTATAGTATGAAATGAAAGAAAGATAGGATAGAATGAAGGAAAAAATAATTCATTCCTTCATTATCAAAATCTAAATATAATTAAATTATTGCTGATTAATATGAAATAAATGAAACAAGTTAGAAGCTACAATATAAGAATATTGTGAAAAGAACAAGAATCTAGAATTTCATAATATAAGTAAGAACCTAATACAAATTAAATAAAACGCATATTCTCTTTGGTGTACTTTTGTATGTATAAGTAATCATATATGGGGTTTAGTTTAGATTTTAAGAATTGAATGGAAACCATTAGTTTGGTGCATAAAATTGGTTGAAAAAAGTGGAATTTATGTGTATGAAATATCTATATAGCACAATATGATTAATAATGTGATTTAAAATATGTATTGTGTGGACATTGGTAAAATGTGTCAAGATATAAGGTATCCAATTTTGGAAAAAGGTATTTTGGAGGTCAAAGTGCTATCAACATATGTACACCCTTTTTGGGATCATTATATGTGTATAGTTAACTTTGTTTGGGGCTTGTTTCTAGTAGGAAAATACAAATTATGTTTTGGTATGTACCTTCTTGACCAAGAAAGTGTTGGCCATTCTCCACTCATGCATGGTTGTAATGTTTTGTGTTTTACTTAACATTGCATCTCACACTAGATTGAGAGTATGTTAGTGTATCTAATTGTCAAAATAGAAAGGGTCTTCATCAAGAGGGTATAGATCCCTATATTAATTTTCCTTGATTGAATCCCCCTCATACATAACCACTTTGGTTGGTTTGTGGTGCAGCCTAATCCTTGTTGATTATGTTTCATAGATCATGGATGGTCCCTAATATGTTATTATAAGCTTTTATTACCAATTATAGGTTCAAACACTTGATAATTGAGATTGGCATGAGTTTAGAGATTGCTTCTAGCTTGTTTTTTTTGATGAATAAGTGCCATTTTTTATTAATTAAAGATATAAACACATATTGACAAAAAAGGTGGGTGGTAAGAAGGAACACCCCAAGAAGTCACATGGGCTTAGCCCAAAAATAGAAAAAACATAAACAAAGTTGCTTAATTATTGAGAGAAGTGCCAACAGAGGGAGGAGGGTCCTTATTATCTGACCTTCCCCATACATTAGTAGGGTCCAAAGTGACGTCAAGATGATTCCATTCACCATCATCCTTCTGTTTATCTTCTTGATGAGTGAGAGAGATCACTAGATCCAAATGTTGGAGCCACTTAGAAGATTCGACAAGCAACCAGCCAAGAGCTCTACTAGAGGACCATCCAGAGGTGTCGCCACTTGAATCCATTCCCTAAGGAAACCCCATAGTAGCTTGAAGAGGAGAGGAAGATGAACACTTGTGAGACCGTGAATCATTGCAACATTGAGTCTGGGTGGGGGAATGGGAACGAGCCATATGAGAGTCTCTTGTGAAGCCACACCTACCTTGATAGTATCCCAAAGAGTGTGAGTAGCCTCAAGAGGAGATTGGAGAAGGCAAGATGTGAGAAAAAGTGTAGGGGCTCTCCCCCAATGGTCCAAGAGCTCTTGAATTTTCTTTTGTGGGATTGGTCTTTCATTCCCTACAAGTATAACTAGATTTGGCATGTTTTCAGGGTAGAAATCCTCTTTAGCATTTGGAAAGATGATTTTCTTATGTTTGCTTATAGCTAGCTTGATAAGCATGTTTCATTTTTTTCTAATTCTTGTGTCTTTTCATATGTCTATAGATACTTTTACTTATGTGGTTCTTCAAACAATAAGTATTGAACAATGGTTCTAGAGCATGTCTTGGGTTATTAAGGGAATGGGGTTGTTCAATGTGAGGTTATGTTTAAGTGATATTTCATGAGGTTGAGAACACAATTCGCCTTTTCCCCTTTGGTGGATTGTTCAACCCACATTGTGGTCATGCAGTATAAATTAATATGATAGTGGTATATTATTTATTTATTTACTTAATTATGATATTTTAATTGTTGGTAGTATTAAATTTTTCTTACTTTGAGCTACTTAGTTAGATTTGAAGTACCCTCTTTGGTGAAAGATTGCTTAATTTGTATTGTTTATTTAAATTTGAGATGTTTGTTTGGTGACTAAATTTGACCATTGTTATCTTTTATAAATTTCATTTGTGTATTTAATTAATCTCATTTCTCATTAAATTTTTTGTTATTTTGAGTTTTTTTTTAAATTTCTATTGTTGGTATGTGGATTTTCATCATTGTTAAATGACATCTTTAGAAGGGGTCCCTAACGCCCTTGCAAGTCATATGGGGGAATAGGTGTTGAAAACATGAGCATGATGATGTATGGTGTTGTCATTGATGTCAACCCATTGAAGAAGTGATGGTATATCAATATGTATATATTTTGAAGCAAATGAAGTGTTTTTGGGAAATTGGCTAAGTCCTAGATTGAGATAGTGATGTAATAGAGAACAGGGTTTGTTGTCCACATTGCTCCACACTACAATATATTGTCATGCAGTTTTGAGGTGATAATATTACATATTGAAGGAGTCAATATCCAAATTTTTTAGGGTTTTATGTCTTTTGCAGCATAAGACATTGATGATAGATTATTGGACTAAGCAGAGACATAGTTACAATTGTAGAGTTCATGTTGGAATGCTCTGCATTCCATCATAGATGATCTTTATGCTATATGGATTTTAGGAAGTTCTTGAAGATGTTAGATGTGTGTGAATTCTGAGTGTCAAGTGGTTTGGTGGTCTACATGTCAAGTTTTGGGATGAATAGTTGGTTTATTTAGTTGTTGCTTCACCAGTTTGGTTGTGTGGTTCCAACCTAAGGGTTTTGGGGTCGTGAAAAACTAAATTATGTATGAAGCAGAATCATAGGAGTATCTATTGGTCATGCCAACCTATTTTGGTGAAGAACATGCCTTAGTTACTTATGCAAGGTATGTATGATGGAGTTTTGAGCTAATAGGTTATGGTGTCACATGTTTCATCTAATTAGGTTAACCTAATTGGTGATGTGATTGTTTGTGGAATATATACATATATATATATAGAAGGTCAATTCAGTGTGTGTTGTAAGAGCTAAGAGATGTGAGGTGTGTAGTGAATTGTGAAATGTGATAGTGGTGATCTTGTGACAGTGAGGAATGAAGTGTGTTAAGTTAGTTTTCTGAGCCTAACCAGAACTGTATCTTCAACATATAGTAGATGCATTATAAGATGTTCTAATTTTGGTAGTGAGCCATCCTCTTATAATCTATTGTAATTCTGGAAGAATTGATCTTCCTTGGCTAGTGAGCCCTCCTATTTTCTAGTCAATGAGTCCTCCAAGCAATGAACCCCTTGTAATCCATTGTAACTGGTTATGATATATTGTGAGCTAATCCTCACCATGTTTTTTCTCTTTCAAGGGTTTTACACATAAATCTAGTGTTCTTGTGCTGAGTATTGTGGTGCATGCTTTAATTATTCCTTTCCTTTTTCTACAATTTTAATGATATGGTTTGTAATACACTTTAAGTTAATAAATTTTAGGAAATACTGATTCACCCCCCCTCAGTATTTTGAGTGTTCAACAATTTGTATCAAAGTAAGGTTCCTTCAATTTTCTTAACAATCGAGGTAGATATTAGAGGTTGAACACATGACAACTAGGAGGTATACTATCCCTTTGAAAGAAATTATTAAGGAAAGTTTTATTGAAGAAGACTGTAAAGTTGATATGGAAGGAGAGCTCAAATATGCTCTTGATGACCTAGATAAAGTAGAATGTGAAAATAGAGATTTGAAAGAAAATCTTAAGGAAGCAATTGAATGTATCAAGAAGTTGAGAAATCAAGTCAAAAAAGTAAAATAACAACTCAAGGATACAAATAAGAAACTTAAACAATCAAATGAGACAATCACTAACCTGAATGTGTAAGTTGAAGACAGAAAAAGAGTTGAAGACTACTTTAATGCTAAATTGAAAGAAAAGTCAACAAAATGCTCAAAGCTTGAAGATGAAGTTGTGTCCTTGAGGAGAGATCTAGAGAAAGAAAAGAGTCAAGAAGAAAATTTCAAGAAGAGCTCCATCTTGCTTGATGATATTCTTTCTATCAAAAGGCCACTAAGGAAAAGGAAGTATTATGGTTTGAAAAAGGAGAAATCTCAAAGGAAAATCAAACTCCATACAATGCTAAAAAGGATAATAATGAACATAGGAAGGCTAGATATAAGAAGATAAATATCAAACATTAGAAGAAATATTTCAAGAGACCTTTTATCAGAAAACCAGCTGCACAAAGGTACCCATCTTTTGATCATTACTGTTAATATTGCAATCAATTTAGACATAGAGCTATAGAATGTAGAAGTAGGATGAATAAAAAAATTTAATCAATTTTTGGTCAATGCTATGCATGCAATAGATTTAGTCATAAGTATAGTGAATGCAGAAGATATATTATGAATGGTTACAATAATGGTATGATGCCTCAATCATTCCTTGGTTACAATTACACATGTAATTGGTTTGGGCATAAGGCTTTTGAATGCAAATCTAAAATGGAAAGAAGTAAGCTTTTTCCACAAGGTGTCATATACTATAAATATAATAAATCGAGACACATAGCTAAGTTTTGTAGAGGAAAGAATGTGAAACTGTCTATTCCATAAAAAAAGATTGATCTAGTTGGTAATGGAGACGAACAATATTTAGAAGAAAAAGGAAGAGAATGATATGAAGAATGAGTTTGTGCCAAATTCTAGTGTAGATGTTTCCTCTAGAAACTAGATAGAAAGAATTTGGCTTAGGGGGGTTTTTAACAAAAAAATCTAAACCCCTTCCAAAGATGAGATTTTGATATCTGCGACATATTGGTGCATGTAAAGGTTGGTTTGCTTGATCCATTGGTGAAATCTCCAATGAGAAATCTCTTAGTGCTAATATTTGCATAATTTTTGGGAGTTACTATGATAAAACAATGAAGAGTTGATAGTATTTGACCTAAATTTTTGTTGTTGCATTTAATGCACACTTTAGGTCACATATAAAGTGTTTATATTTCATTTTTCACATTCTAAAAGGAACTTGTGTTTGAGAATTTGAAGAGGAGAGCAGAGAAAATAGAATCTGAAGTGTTGAATGAAAACCTATAAAAAAATTCCCATGAGGTATTTACAATTTCTTGGAAACCCTAGCTCAGAGAAGTTCATAATGTTTACTCCTCGGGATTTTGATGTGCTTGAGAGGTTGAGTCCTAAAATTAAGAAGCATCCATACAAATTAATGGAAATGGATAAAGAAGGGGCGTTCTCTAGGGTTCCTTCAAATGTGCTACACACAAAAGTGCAAAATTACATTCATTTGAAGATGGATGAATATGATCACTTGAAACTGGAAGAGTTGAGGGAAAAAGTGCTAACTAGAGATGATTTTGAGTTGAAACCAGATTATGCCAGTTTGATGGAGAAAAAATTGGATGTGTGGAAAAAATTTCCTAATTTCTACTATGATAATGAGTGGGTGAAGTATGTTTTGAGTGGAATTCATGATAAATTCATGTGGTTGGACATGCTGCATATGATAACCAAAGAGGTAGATAGGGTTGTTACTAATTTGAGCTTAATAGGACCCGACTCAACATTGAAGGAAATAAAGAATGAAGTGGTGATGAAGCTTATTGGAGCCAATTTTGACAAGCGTTCCCTAATAGTGGACTACATTGAAGATCTGATGGTCAAATATGCTATAATGATGATTGGTTACAAGATATTCTACACAAATAGAGATAATTTTGTCACTACCACTGTGATTCACACAACTTATCAAATGATGAAAGAAGAAAAAGACTTTGATCTATGTGAGCTCCTATGATTACAGTTGTTGGAAAATTTACAGAAGTCTAAGGAGTCAAAATACCCTTCTCAGTATGGTACTCTTATGATTTTCTTAATGTTTTACTTTTTAAATGAGTTTCTTAGAGTGAAGAATGTTGTTTGGAAAGATAATATTCTTGTAGCTGTTAAATTGGAGATCATTTGAGGAAATTTCTTGGCAAAGAGTCTTGTGATTCAATGTTGTCGAGATTCTTTAAACCTTTTCAAGATCGAATGGAAGAGAGAGAAAGGATTCCAAGTGAAGTTGTGGACAAGTATAATAATGAATTAAAATTTATGGTTGGCAAAGATTACTCCTACATGGAAGCAATTGAACCTAGAAGTGTTTGAGTTTCAGAGCTACCTTATGAGGTAGCTGAGTTCGAATGCATTAGGGCTTGTAGAGATTGTATTGATAAAAAATATAGATACAACAGTTGGAAGGTTTGGTACTTATGAAGAGAAATCAAGTAAAGAAAACCTAAAAGAGAAAAAGAAGGATATTGAAGAAAAGGTTGAAAAGATGAAAGTTGAGTTGGAAAAGGAGTTTGGTACCCCTAAAGACCTTGCAAAGAAATATAAAGGTACATTTTCTCCTCCGCAGACTTCACCAAGAAGATGAAGGTCATGCAGGACCTCAACTTCCATACCTATTGTTACAAAGCCCTCCAGAACAAAACTAATAGGTGGTTGTAAGAAGATAGACACATATAACCTCCTTGAGTAACAAAAGGCACCAAAGAGAAGAAAGAAAGAAAAAGCAGCAAGATTTAGGTATATCAATCTAGAAGAAGAAAAAGAGGAAGGGGAAGAGAATCAATTGGTCAAAAAATGGAAATCAAAATTCTCTCGAGAAGAGATTGGCACAGAAAAGGGAAAAGAGAAAGAGGATACCCCTCCAGTTTGTGAGCATATTCCTGTGAAGTTTGATGCACTATTCAATGCTATAGTATAGTTTGCAATTTTTAAGGATACAATTGAAATTTATCCAAATGCCAATAATGCAGATAAGGAAACAATTGAAGAGGCCATTTTCAAATACATGGTGACATTTAATGTTGGCCTAAGTGAGATAGAGGGTCAGTTGTCAAATGATGTAAAAGGTGCATTAAGTGTAAGAAGCCCACAGGAAATTGTAGAAGATGCAAAGATGAAAACTTTTACCTTGGAGAAGATTGGTTCCTCATTAACTCATGAGGAAAGAGATAAGTTGTCTCAATTGTATTCCTAAGAATTCAAGATAAAGCAAAGAGTAAACACTCTTATGGGAAAAGATAAGGATGATATAGAGAAGCTAAGGATAGAAACATTATAAATAGTTGAAAATATTCTTAAAGAATTGGGAGCCTCTACAGGTGATGAAGATCGATTGCAACAAGACGCATCCCTCCCCAAAAAAATGATCTAGTTAATGAGCAACATGAGCAAGAACATATGTTGACGGATAACACCCCTTCGAATGTGGAGATATCTACTGAGTAGAGCAAAGAAAATAAACAATTATTCTTAGAGAAGATTGAAGCTCAAAAGGAACAAATTATATCTCCTTCTAAAGTTGAGAAGATTGTAGAAGAGTGTTCTGGTAGTGGAGAGAAGGAGAATATGTTGCATAGATGGTTGTTGTTGCACCAAAAGATTGACTTGTTAATTTCTAATGCAACTTCCATAGTTATTGAATGCATGGGAGGTGGTTAAGCCATGTCATGAACTCGAGCGCTATGTTGCACAACACAAGGAGACCAAGGGCTCACACCTTGCAACACTCCCCCCAGCGCAAGAGGGGTTCAAACTCATGACCAAATCTTTGATACCAATTGTTGCATAGATGGTTGTCATTGCACCAAAAGATCAACCTATTAATACTTGATACAATTGTCAGAGCTAATGAATCCATGGGAGGTGGTTAAGCCATGTCAGAAACCCGAGCGTGTTGGGATGATGGAGCCTTACAACATGAGCATGCAGTATGGATGATTTGTGTTGGTTGTTCTATGTTATCATTGATGTCGACATGATTATAATTATATGAGAAGTCTACTTGGTTTACTGGAAGTTGTTCTTTGTCGGTAATACCCTTTTGTGATGGATCAATGTGTTGATATTTGAGTCTGAAAATCACCGCAAGATTTGATATGACTCTAATCTCTTAACCATGTTATCATGACTCATTCAAATATCTATATCCTAGATCTTGAGATTTTTTTGGTTGTGACCAAAAAGTTATCTCTAACAGAGTTCAACTCTGTATTCTACTATTATTCCTTGCTCAACATACTATGTGGGAGACTCTGCATTTTATTAAGGTGAACATTCTTATGCTGCAGTTTTGTTGGTAGTCTCTACGTTGGTGGTATGATGGGAAATTAATGTGTTCTCAGATCTAGAAGGTGTTTTCTTTGAAAAGTATTTGTTGGTTTGGATAATTATGTTCTATTCTTGGTCAACTTAGTGTATGCAATACATTATGGAGATTAGTTATGTTTTATGGATGTTAGCCGACTTGGAACAGTGCATTACATGGATAAAATGTTTTATGGTGCCAACAAAGAGTGTTTTGATTATTTTTTTCATCTAATTAGGCCAAAATAATTGATGATTAAGATATACTTGTATATATATAAGGTCTTTTGAAGTGAGGAAAGTGAGTGAGTGTGAGTGAGAAGAAAAGTGTGTGTGCGGAAGAAAGGTCCAAGCCTAAATGCTTTATTAGTTGTGGATTAGAGTAGAGTTGTTGAGATATTGTTGTGTGAGGAATTATTTCATATTATGAGCTTCATTGGAACTAAACCCTACACATTGCAGGTGTATCCTATCAGTTCAATCTATTGGCAGTGAGCCACTATCTTTATATCTTGACGGTTAGTCATCTTTTGTATTCAAGTAGTAAGCCTTTTTAAGGACAATGAGTCCTGGTAGTGAACCTTGTAATATTTTGTATCCAAATATAATATATTGTGAGTTAACCCTCACCGTGGTTTTTCCCTTCTTGGTTTTTCCACATAAAAATCTTGGTGTTCATGTGTGTGGTTGTATTGATTTGTTTCTATGTTCTCTCTTGTTGATTCATTCAGAATTGTGATAATGGTTAAATGGATTTTATGTGAATGGTTTTATGGAATACTGATTCACCCCCCCTCTCAGTATTCTAGGCGTTCAACAATTGGTATCAAAGCTTGGTTCCTCAGAAGAAGCCTAACAGCTTCAGGAAGGTCCCGAAATTTGAGTATCAGAATTTTTTTTCCTCCGGAAGTGGTCTCTGCTAGATATTTAGAAGAAATAGAAGATCTAAAGGAAAATTTGATGAAAGAAAATGAGTATATTGAAAAGCTACAAAGTAAAAGTATTGAAAAATGTGATCTATTGGTTAAGGTAGATGAAATTGTCTCTAGCTTGTTGCAACAATTGGAAGAAAAGAAAAGAACTGAAGAATGTCAAGAAATTGAAATTCAAAGGAAGATGGATGAATGCATAAAGCTTGAGGAAGAAACATAAATCTTAAGATCTAATATAGAAAAGGAAATAATTTTTGAAGACAAATTTAAGATAAGCTCAACAATGCTTGATGAATTGATTACTTCTCAGAGATCGGCAATGGATAAGAGTGGTTTAGGGTTTGAAAAAGGTCAAAGTTCTAAAGTGAAGCAATCTACTGGTAAGAAGACTCAGTGCAAAGATGGAAAAATCAAAGATCTAAGGAGAAAATTTGGAAGAACTCTTGTCAAATGACATGATGCTAAAAGGTATTTATCTTTCAATGGTGTTTGTTATTCCCACAAGAAGTTTGGTCATAAAGAAAAAAACTACAAAATTAAAATGAATGATTCTTTATCATTCTCCGAAAAATTTCAAGTGCAAGAAGATCGGATATAAAGTTGATATGTGTGAAGATAAGTTGAGTAAAATAGAAATCAGAAAGAAGAATGTTGTTTACTATAAGTGCAACAATTTGGAACACCCTAGTAAGAACTGCAAAAGAAGAAAGAATAATTATCTAGTGAAGAAGCATCATCAAATCATTGATCCAGAAGAAGAAAGAAAAGAAATGAAAAAGATTTGGAGAAAGGAAGGAAAGCAAGTTGAATCATTGGTCTTATCTATGCTAACCTCTAGTGCAGATACTCCCATCAATTTCTAAGTAATGCAGTAGCTTAGGGGGAGAAATTATAAAAAAATCTAATGAACCCTCTCATTGATACTTGTGTCACATCATGAAAGAAGTATATTCAATGTGGTAACAGAATTAAGGAATTTTTCTCAGTCGCATGTGTGAAGGATAAAGTTTGCAAAATTTGAAAGAATAGAGGAGTACATAATTTTTGAGGTAATCTACTTGCAAGTTGAAGCATTTATTGCAAAATCATTCAAAATGGAAGAAATAAATTCAAAGAATTCAAGAGGCTTATGTATTTTCAAAGAAGCGTTCAAAGGAAGCTTATAGAGCAATTCCGAGTTTCAGGGTTTGAAGAAAAGAACAATTGGATTCAAAGTAAGATTTGGAAGCAAGATATCTATACATTTATTGTTGGCATTTACAAAGGTATCCCTATTTGCATAATATTTCACTTTTTATTGCTATGGATAATTCAAAGGTTGTGAATTGTGTAGATAAAGTGCAAGTTAATTTGAGAAGATATTTGAAGGATCTGTCGAAAGAGTCCATTGGTGCATTCTCTCACATCCCTCTGAGAGTGTTTCCTACAAAATATATCTATGCATTTGTTTATAGTAAGATAGAAGAAATGTTTTCAGTTCAGTTGAGTATGCTATGGGAAAGTGAATTGGAAGAGATTCATGATGCCTATAGAGTGCTAGTTGAGAAAAAGTTGGATGTTTGGAGGAAAGTCCCTTTGTTTGAATTTGAAAAGAAGTATATTCAAATAGTTTTAAGTAGAAATCACGATGAAGCTTTGTGGATTGACGAGACACATTTTATTACCAAAGAAGCTATCAGAGATATAACTGGTTTGTGTTCCTCTAGAGCAGTTCCCAAACAAAAGGCTATGGATGAGCAAGAGATAATTGAGGTTACCGATGTGAATCTTGAAGGGAAAGAGATTGATTTGAGATCAATTGTTGATCCAGTAATAAGATATGAAACTATAGTCATTGGTCACAAAGTTTGTATCCCTAACAATGACCTCATAGTTTCTACTACTACTGTACATAGTGTTGTTGATATGGTTAAAAGAGGTATATATTATGACTTATGTGAATTACTTCATATACATATTTTGAAGAATTTAAAGGAAATCAAGAAGAGTAAGAAGAATAATTTTTGGTATCACAATCTTGTCTATCTGCTCTTTTACTTTTTGAGAGAGTTATTGGTAATAGGAAGGATAGAATGGTCAGATACAATGCCTATTTCCCATCAAATCAGGAACTTCATGATAAATCTTGGTAGCTCGAATGCACAAGAGAGTGCCTTTGCTACATTCTTTGGAAAATTTCATATGAAGATGAATAGAAGGTTTAGGATTCCAGTAAGTGTTGTGAAAAGGTACTTTAGAAGCATCAATTTTCTTGTGTCTACAGATTTCTATCACATGGAAGTAGTTGAATCAAGGTTGGTATGGATATTTGAATTAGATTATGAAGTGTCAAAGGCTGAAGCTGATAATTATGCTAAAATTATTTTGGAAATCCCTAAGAATCTTATTGTAGAAGGCACCTCCGGTAGCACAACTAGAATAGGGAAGAAAAGGAAGAGTGTTGTTAAGCAAGAAGTTGCAGAAGGAAGTGAGTTTGAACATGGGCATGAAAGAAAAAATATTTAGAGAGCTTTGGAAGAATTGCAGAAGGTTATTCTCGGTGCTAATTTTGATTCATCTATTTCTATTGTGGATAATCTTAGAGGCATGATTGATTCTTTGAAGGTTTTCATCTCTGGACTTGGGGTGCCTACTGGAATTAGGTCTGATGAAGGAAACTTGGAAGATATCAAGGAAAAATTTGTAAATGCACACAGTCGGGTTATGAAGGAATTAGAGAGTGTACAAGTTTGTGAAGAAGAGGCACATGAACTACTTTCTTTTTTCCTATATTGGTATGATAGTACATTGAACATAAGAAAAGAGATAAGGATGAGTGAATCCTAGTTGAGCACTTAGGTAGATACATACAGGTTAGCAGAAGATAGAGATAATTAGAGGTGGTCCTACATTGTGCAACTTCAGGACAAATTATTTTCACTACAGAATCAAAGGAAAAAAGTTATCAAGTAGTTTGTGGCACTCAGAGACATGATTAAACTCGGGCACACTTCTATTTCTAGTGCTCTTGGCTATAATGGTGAATTATCAGAGATTAATCTTATTCCCAATACTCTAGCAGATGGTATAGAGTCCTTATCTAAACTTGAGTTATTACCCAAGACTCTTACAAGTGAAAAAGGTTCATGGGAAGGCGGCAAAGTGTTGTGGAAGGTCATCCCGAAGAGTCTTAGAGGTTCTTCTTCAGGTTAATTCAATTTTGTGTTCATATCTTTTTGGATACATTTTGATATATACATATATACTAGATGCCATCCTTTGTCATTGATGTCAAAGGGGGAGAGATAGAGAGATGAAGAGATAGAGGTTAACAAAGGAAAAACATTTTTGTGAAGAACAATTTTGATAGGGGGAGTATTTAGAGTATTCAGTTGCAGTATATTTGAAAATGTTTTTTTCATGCATGTTGCCATCAATGCCAAAAGGGGAGATTGTTGGGATTATGGAGCCTTGCAACATGAGCATGACGTATGGATGGTTTGTGTTGGTTGTTATATGTTTTCATTGATGTCAACATGATGATAATTATATGAGAAGTCTACTTGGTTTACCAAAAGTTGTTCTCTATCGGTAATGCCCTTTTTGTGATGGATCAGTGTGTTGATATTTGAGTCTAAAAATCACCGCAAGATCTGATATAACTCTAATCTCTTAACCATGTTATCATGACTCATTTAGAAAACTATATCCTAGATCTTGAGACATTTTTGGTTGTGAGCAGAAAGTTATCTCTGACAGAGTTCAACTCTGTATTCTACTGTTGTTCCTTGTTCAACATACTATGTGGGAGACTGCACATTTTATTAAGGTGAACATTCTTATGTTGTGGTTTTGTCGGTAGTCTCTATGTTGGTGGTATGATGGGAAATTAATGTGTTCTCAGATCTAGAAGGTGTTTTCTTTGAGAATTATTTGTTGGTTTGGAGAATTGCATTCTAGTCTTGTTCGACTCAATGTATGCAATAAATTATGGAGACTAGTTATGTTTTATTGATGTTAGCCAACTTGGCACAATGCACTACATGGATAAAATGTTTTATGGTGCTGATAAAGAGTGTTTTGATTTTTTTTTTTCATCTAATTAGGCCGATCTAATTGATGATTAAGATATACTTGTATATATATAAGGTTTTTTGAAGTGGAGAAAGTGAGTGAGTGTAAGTGAGAAGAAAAGTGTGTATGTGGAAGAAAGGTTCGAGCCTAAATGCTTTATCAGTTTTGGATTAGAGCAGAGTTGTTGAGTGATTGTTGTGTGAGGCAATACTTCATATTCTGAGCTTCATTGGAATTGAACCCTGTACATTGGAGGTGTATCCTATCAATTCAATCTCTTGGTAGTGAGCCACTATCTTTGTATCTTAGCGGTTAGCCATCTTTTGTATTCAGGTAGTGAGCCTTTTTAAGGATAGTGAGTTCTGGTAGTGAGCCCTGTAATATTTTGTATCCAGATATAATATATTGTGAGTTAACCCTCACCGTGGTTTTTCCCTTCTTGGGTTTTCCACATAAAAATCCTAGTGTTCATTTGTGTGGTTGTATTGATTTGTTTCTATGTTCTCTCTTGCTCATTTAGTCAGAATTGTGATAATGGTTAAATGGATTTTATGTGAAGGGTTTTATGGAATACTGATTCACCCTCCCCCCTCTCAGTATTTTGGATGTTCAATAGAGCATTGTGTTGCACAACACAAGGAGACCAAGGGCACATACCTTGCAACAACTAGAACCATGATAAATAATATGATTTTACTTATATGAATGCCACTATATAGATCAAGGTTAAGGAGAAAAAAACAAAGAAAATGCAGGTGCAACAAATTAGCTCCATCAATAATAATTAATGAATCTAGATATGTCTTTCCTTTTCTTTGTCAAATGTATATTAAGTAGGATTGGTGTTTAGCCCTTGAAAATTCTACTTTTCTTGAGTGTTCAAGTAGGAACAAAATTCGTGTAACATTTTTTATTATAGATAGAAAGAGTAGTCTTGTAGATCACACTTACATAATTTTTTTATTTATTAAGCATAATGCATACCGTGAAGACGTCTTCACTATAAACTCTTCATTGGCAACAACTTCCACTTCATTTAGTCAATCTCTACCCATCAATACTTATAATTGATTATATCTTACCCCAAGAACAACCCTCCTTTCTAAAAACACTATATTTATTGATAAAGGTGAAGACCCCTCCCATAGCTGCGTTTGGGTCCTTACTTTTATCAATGCATAGCTCATTGGATTGTGTTCTATTTATGCCCCTAATTCTTCTAAAGAACATATTATGTTATGGAACTGGCTAGCTAATAAATTACCCAATGTTGAGTGGATAATCGGGGGTGACTTTAATATGGTTGAGCATCCTTATGATTGCAGCTGGTCAAAAGATTTTAATCTCAGTAGAGAAGAATTTGATAGCTAGTTGTTTTGTCAAAATTCCTTGGGGGTGGTTGATCCTATCCATGATAAAATTTCTAGCCATTCTCACAACTGGTATACTTGGTCCAATTGTAGATTGGGAAGTGCTAGGAAACTTAGTAGGCTGGATAGGTTTTACATATCCCCCTCTTTGCCTCTCATTCATGACCCTTTGGGGCTATTTGTTCAAGTGGACTTATCCACCACCCTTTCTGACCATTACCCCATCATTTTCAATTTAGGTATGTCCCATAAGTCAAAAATAGACAGCTCTCTTCCTTTCAAACTTAATGTATCTTACTTAAAGAATCCTTCCTGTCTAGCTGTCCTTGAAGGACTTTGGAACTCTATCCCTAAACTTGATGAAGGGGAGTCTTGGATTGTTTGGTGGTGTGTTGCTATTAATAAATGTACCAATTTTTTGCATTCATTTGGCAAACAAATGGCTCGACAACGCAAGAGGAAAGAATTATCTCTCCAAGGAAAACTTGTGCATGACAAAAAATTGCTTAATGTTGATCCTAACAATATTAGAATCCAAACCTCCATTGTTGCAATTGAGACTCAGCTTCATAAAATTGATAGTTATAAAGCCCAAGGGGCCAAGATTAGATCCAGATTACACTAGATAAAGGAAGGAAACAAAGGCACCAAATATTTTTTTAATTGCCTCAATTATAAACACAAAAAAGAAAAAAATGGTGCTATAAAAGATGAATTCAATATCTTGCATTCTAGCCCTATTGAAATTTGTCATGTTTTCAAACGATTTTATGAAAACCTCTTTAAAGATGATCAATTGGAGGATATCCAACACATTCTTGAGGATCTTGTCAAAACTCATATTCCTACCAGGATTAACATAGAGTCCAGCCGGTATCTTGATAGACTTTTATCATTGGAAGAGTTGGAAAATGCCCTTTTCTCAATGGCCCCTCATAAAATCCCGGGTAGTGGTGGGCTTCCTATGGAATTCTATCAAGCTATGTGACCGCACATAAAGGCAGATTTTTACTGTTTATACTTAGAGGCCCTTAACAAAGGCTCCTTAGGTCCGATCATTAATGGAGGCATTATTAAGCTCCTTCCTAGAGGAAAAATGGAAGACTCTATCTTTGGCTGGCGCTCCATCACTTTTCTAAATACCTCATATAAAATAATTGCAAAAGCTTTGGCTCTCTGAATAAAGCTTTTGGTGCAATAGATTGTCCAGACAGAGCAAACTGGTTTTATTGCTACCAGATATATTCTTGGCAATCTTATGTTGGCATGGGAAACCTGTGAATGGGCACAACAAACAAGCCAAAATGTTGTTCTAATTAAACTTGATTTTGATAAAGCCTATGACAGAATTCGTTGGAGCTTTATTCTTAAAATGCTTCAATGGTTGGGTTTCAGGCCTAAAATCCGTTCTCACATTCAAATGTTGTTCCAAGATGCTAATGCTCGTATCATCATCAATAACATGATGTCTGATCCATTTGTTTTACAATGATCAATTTTTCAAGGATGTCCTCTAGCTCCTTATTTATATGCTCTTATGGTTGATGCTTTGGGGTACCTCCTTCAAAATGTTATTAATCAACAACTCATTGTAGGAGTTTCCATTCCTCATAATGTTGTTATTAACTCTCATTATGCTGATGATAGCTTAATTTTCTTACGAAACTCTAAAAAAGATATCTCTAATCTAATGGATATTTTGGAGCTTTATTGTGAAGTTTCAGGTTCCAAATTGGCTCATAACAAAACTAAATTCTTATTGGTGCAAGTTGGGGTTGTTCCCCAATGGATTCCCAAAGAATGGAAACAAATCAAACATGGAGAAATTATGAGGTACCTTGGAATTCCTTTCGGTAAAGGGGTCTCTCTTTGTGACATGTGGAATTGGTTTCTTAATAGACTCAAGCAAAAACTCTTTATTTGGGGGTATAAATTCCTTTCCTTGGCTGGTAAAATCCAAGTTGTTAATAGGATTTTCCTTGCTACACATGTTTATTATTCTTCATGTTGGATGCCTTCTAAAAAATGGTACGAGGACCTAGTGAAAATTATTCGCAAATTTCTATGGGCCAAGTGGGATGGTAGTCCAAGTTATATATCCACATCATGGTCTCATTGCACCCAACCAAAACATAAAGGGGGTTTAGGTCTCATAGATCCAAGGACTCAGGGGATCTGTTTGGCTACAAAATGGATTATTAGAGCTATTAAAGGGGACAAACCATGGAAGGTCCTCATTCGACATCGGATTAATAATGCTTCAATTAAAGGCAAATGGCAACAAATGGGTTGGCTAGATAAAGTTCTTCATGCTTCTTTTTTTAACATCAAGGCTTCTTTCCCCCTTCAATCCATCTGGAAGGCTTGGCAATATGTTTTTCACTTCTTAAAGTGGAGAGGAGGAGAATCCCTTCAACTTGGTTTCAGCTTTTCCACCTCCTCTATATGGTGGAACAAACATATCCTCTATCATGGCCAACCCCTTGCATTAAGCTTTCCAAAGCATTCCTATTCTTTGTTCAAAAAGGGGTTTGTAATGTTGGAAATTTGTGGGATTTTCAATCAATGTGTTGGTCTTCATGGAATGTGGTTAAAAACCTATTTGGTTTGAATAACAAATATGAATCTTTCATGATCTTTGTGCAATCTTTGGTGTTAGAGGAGCTATCTATGAAGTTGTGTACTCCAATCCATTGCAACTTTTTAAAGGATTGGACATGGAGTCATCATATCCCTTTTTGTCCTTCCCTTTAAAAAAAATTACTTGAAGTTGCTTCCTAATTTTCCCTTGAACTCACACTTGAATGCTAAATGGAAGTGCAGGTTCAGTGAGAGGTTTTGGTTAAAATTATCTCCTCAAATTTGGAAATCTAAAGTTAATTATGATGCTCAGTTACTTGCCTGGAAGGTACTACATTTTAAACTGCCTATTGAGGACAGGCTAAAGTGTATTATGATCCAACCAACTAACTGTCCTTTTTGTCACAATCATGAAAACATGAAGCATATTTTTTGGAACTGTTGGTTGGTTAAAAAGCTATGGAATTTTGTGTTCAATGATTTTTCTGCTATCTTCACTCATAAACTAAGCTGGAAAGAAGCTCTTCTTGGAGCTGGTTTGTATGATAATCGAATTGTTGATGGTGTGAGACATATAATTTTGTTACATATATGGAGAAATAGATGCAAAGTTGTTTTTACTATCAATCACGATCATCAGGAAATTATGTTTTTAAGGCTTTACTCTAATATATTGTTTTGTCTTGCTGCCTTGTTTCCTTTACTTCAGAAGGACATTTTGAAGAATCCAACGTTGAGTTTCTAGATTTAGAAAATCAAGCTACAAGTTGAATAGTTAGTGAGCAAGAAAAAACTTTGATCAGCCAAGGCTTAAGTTCTATTTTACAAGATGTCTAATGTTGTCATGTTCTTGTAAGTCTTTTGGTTTTGTTGCAACTATTTCCATAGTTTTTTTAGAGCTGTCCGTATAGCTCTTTGTCTTGTATTGGTTCTTTTTTGTTGTATCTCTTCGTCTCTTGTTGTTGTTGTGTCCTTAGTTCTTGAGAGCTGCTCATTCAACACTTTGTCTTGTGATGGTTTTTCTTTTCTATTATACTTCTCTTGCAGTTTTATAACTGCACTATTATTTGTAATTGCATTTCCTCAATACAAAAAAAAAAAAAAAAACACTATATTTAAAACGTGATAGCAAATTATAATTTAACATATAAAGATCAAGATACTTATTTTAAGAATAAATAAATTATATATCCTTAAGAATTGACATTTTAGTTGGAAACTCTTCAAACTAACTCAAATCTAACTAAACAAGTTTTAATAATCCAAAGTGTTTAAAAAGGTGAAGAAAATTTGTCCAAAAGACTAAAAGATGTTACTAAAGAGTACAACTTCTAAATGCAAATATAATAAAGGATTGATCAATAGAACCAATTGCCAACATATCAATCATATTATTAATGAAATCATTGCTCACCTATCACCATTTTGGTTACTTGGCAGTTTGAGTGGTGGTTTTGGTTGTCTTAAATAATGTCTTGTCCTTTGTTCAGTTATAACCACTAGTCAATTGACACTCGAACTTTGATTATTATTATATCTTATCTTCTATTCAATAACAACTCCCACAACATTTAGATGATGAATGTACGTATATTAACACATTCTATATCATGTATTTAATTTATCAAGCAAAGTCAATTCATTGTCCAATAACACTTATGTAACTATAAACTTGGTTTTCATATCACTTTTGAGTGTTCAATCTAATTCACATATATTTTTAAAAGTCAATATAACCAACACGTTAGCCTTCTATTTGGACATTTTAAATCATTTATTTGAATATTTAAAAAATTATTGCTCTTCTTTTAGATCCATCTACCATGGTAGGTGGATGGATACATCATCTTCTCTCTTTTCTAAAATTTAATTCATCTTTAAATAAAATACTCATGGCATGGAAAATATGTTTTCTTTCTTCAATGAAATGATTGATAGCATTATTGTACTGGTTTAAATACCTCACATTGGATAAGTTTCTTTTAATTAAATAAGTATGTATAGTTAAGTATTAATTAATTTAAATAATCGATTTGGGGTTGATGAATATTATATATAAAATTAAATGTGGAAGTTAAATAAAATCATATGTGATATTTAATTAGATTTTAATGTTTGGAAAGTGTTATTATTTATGTTAAAAATGATTCGTTAATGTTTTTTATGATTTTTTATGGACTCAAACAAAGATTTCAAAATTTAAAAATAGATGGTTTGTCACTTTCAATCATTTTACACCAAATGTAGACTTGATCTCTATGATTGTTATTGTCTCCAGTTCTTGACAAGAAGTTTCTGTTTACCAATCAAATGTCATTGGTCTTTTTTAGTTTATCATTTGTTCATTAAATCTAAGAAATGGTGGCCTTATGATGTAGTCACCATCATCTCCAATGGTTTTCTAGAAGGTTTGTTCTCAACGTGGATGGAGAAGCTCAATGAAATGATCATGCACCTTCTCTATTTTGCCTCATCATTGCAAGTCGAGGAATACCTCCTTTAGTGGTCTCTAGAATTGTTTTGTCCTTGGTTTTTGTTTGATCCTAAGGACAAGGTTGTCAAATTAAAATATGACATTTGTCCATGGTTTTAAGCTTGTTTCTCCCTTGTTTCTATAAAAAGGGAATTTCAAGCCATTTTTGTAAGGATCTAGGATTTTTGTAAACAAAGGAAGCTTGTTTTAGGTTTGTAACTGTATAGTCTAGGTCTTCCAGGGAAGAAATGTAGATTTAATTGTCATTTTTGTACATTAATACAAATTTAAAATATATGAATACATTGTGACGATTTCATGATCAATTGTCTCCAAATGTATATGTTAATACTCTTATGAATAAAATTGATCAAGGATCATTTTTTGTTCATTGTTTCCATTTCCGCAATTGATTTTTTCTCATATAGCTTCTATTCATGTAATAAATTAAATGGTTGTATCTAGAATGCTAAGAGTTCTAACATATTCAAGGATTGCTAAGTAGAATTGGTTGTAAGTTTTAAAGATAATCATTGTAAGGCAATGATAAATGAGCTTTCACAAAATTTGTTTTAAGTTGTTCAAAAGATAATTGCATTTCTCTTTGACTATATAACCTAGGTTTAAGTCACTAGTATAAGTATGGATACTAGTTACATGTCCATGGTCAATATGTTTCAAATCAATTTCCTATTTATGTTTTAATTTATTTCTTAAATTTATTTCATGTTCTCAAAGTGAGTAAACCAATAGCTTCCAAGAATCTAGCCAATTAGGTATGTTCTATTTGTAATTATTGACACATTACATGTGAATATTTTTGTTTAAACAATATCTTGGTATAAATAAAGTGTGAGTCCATCTGATATTGTTAAGGATCACCCTCCTAGGTCTTGTAGAACCTAAATTGCAAAGGAGAAATTTGTAAAATCAATCTCTTGTTCATTGGAAAACCTCTTGAAACCTTTGAGCATAAGAATAGGAAATTCTTTAGTTAGTTTCAAGAATTAGTTGGGATTTAAAAACAAACCAACATACTACTTGCCTCTTGTGTATTTACGTCTCTTACTCTTGTCAAGGAATTAATTTTCTCTAAATGACCTATACATTATGGCTATTTATAAGTCTCCCCTCATGTTAGGGTTGGATCAAAACAATACTTGGATTCTCTCTTTTATTGGCATCTATCATCTTATTCTTTACCTATGATAAGAGATATACGATCTTTAGCACACTAGTGTTGAGAATCCCATAATTGTCCTCTTCCTTTCATTGTCATTTCTGATTCTCATTAGTCCACTTGACTTTGGTCCTTCTTTTAAAAAGAAAATCTTCTACTTTATTGTCAATTGACAACCCTTATATACACGTTTATTGCCAAAAACATGTTTATTTAAATTGAACACTAATTCTATAATCATTAAACTTCATAATAAATTCTCCAAACTTTATCTCATTATATTAATTTGGCATTTCTTTTATTAAACTTATAATTATAAATACTTATATAAATGAGCTTCATATCATTTTACTAAAATTACACACCCTAAAAAAGATTTATTCACCCTCCATTTTATGTATAGTTTAAGTTCTTACTATAAATTTTTTAAAGGATAGGAACCATGTGTAAGTAGGTGGGATATGCCATTTTAGGGTTGATTTTTCTAATATTATTTATTTTTATTTTGTTTTATCTAGGTAATCCAACATATTAGTAACACATCTTAATGAAAATACTAGTAACCTTTTATTAGAATCGTTTTACCAACTTCCATTTGGTTGAGAATGACAAGAAGTCTAACTAAATTTAGATTGGACATGAATATTCATAGAATGTACAACCGTTTTAGTTTTACTTCTAAGAGAAGAATATGGTAGAATATATTCTATTTAAGTTGAAAGTGATTAGACACAAAATTGTTCTTTTGGATTTTCTTTAATTTCGTTTAGCTTGTTATGTTTCAAACTTCAACATACATAATAATATGCTTTTTTAGTTCCAAATCACACATCAACAATATTTATATAGATTTTTATAACACTAAAACTTTAGTAAAAATTAAGATTGAGATTAAATTGATATATTTATCGGACATAGTTTATTTTAGTAAATTATTGTTTAAGAAATTTGATATATTATTTAATTAAATTAAAAATATTTATAATTATTTGTTAAAAATTAGATGTCATTTAAAATAAAATATTATAATTATATTGAGAGGCATTTTATAATATTAATAAGGTATAGAGTTTCATGTTATGATTGTGTACGTGAAATCAAAATATATTTGACATATTTTCAAAAATATATAATCAAAATAATTAAATATAAAATAAAACATATAAATATAAAATTATATATATAATTTTATCAATAATTATATATACTATATTCTATATTTCATTTATTAAAATGGCTCATTCTTGAAAGAAGTAGAGATAAAAAAATCAAATAAAGTTGAGAGACCAAAACGATGGACAAGACAACAATTGATGGCAAGGAATAACTAAAACTCAAGATATACTTCAAAGGTGAAATTGTAAGAAGACTCAAGAATAGGCTAATAGAGTGTGCAATATTTGAGAGGTTTATAAGTGTTTAGACATCCAAATAAAGTATTTTGTATTAGGTGGTAGAAAACTAGATGCCAAATCTAGCAATACAATTCCTTCCCAAAAATTTTTTCATAGCCACCTTCAAAAGAAAAGATGAAAGGGACTAGATAATCAACCAAGGCATATGGAAGATGGGGAACACAAATCTCTTTCTCTAGTAGTGTCCTAACTTTGAACCACTAAATTGTAATTTGACTAAATCTTCCACATGGTTAAGGATACATAATACACCATTAGAGTATTGGTTGATTGAAGGGTTATCCAAATCATAAACAACCTGGGTATCTTTGTGTTTATCAATGAGGAGATATTAAACATCATCTCTATCCACAAAATTCCATAAGACTTCATCATTTGCACAAAATATGACAACTAGACTCAAGTGGTTGAAATAGAACACAAGTTATTTTTCATGGGGTGCGGATGTTGAAATCATTCTTTGATCAATTTTCTTAATGACCCAATTCCCAAACAAGAATGGAGATAGGTCATGAAATCATATCTCAACATCTATGACTCCCTAAGCACCTTAGCCCAAAAGATGGAGGAATAAAAGAATCCCCTACGCATAAGGGATGAATGATGGAGGACTCTTCGAAGGAAATAGATTATTCAACAACAATTAATGGCCTTAGAATGGTGCCTTTTAATCATTCCTAGTAATGAATAAATGTTGGGCGATGTTGACTTAAATTTTTATAAGACAAAGAGTGAAATTGATAATGATCTAGATATCATGGATATGATATGTATTAGCTATTCTACATCAAATATTGTAAAGGAAAACATAGGCACAAGGAAGAAACAAGGTAGAAATACTAATAAAGAAAGAAGAGAGGTGAGTGTAATGACATGGGTATAGTCCTGCAGTAACCAATATTTGGTGTGATCTAAGAGAGGAAAACCCTCTCTTAGTGATCAACTAATATTAGAACCTAAAATGTTTGGAGCTTAAATACCCCTAACTAATGGTGGGTGACCAAGTGTCTCATCAAGAAACACTATTATTTGGAATAGTAATACTACAAAAAAGAAAACTTGGAGGCGTAGAAGAAAAAAATGTTTCTTAGTCACTACAAAAGTTGGCATGGATCATTTGTATATTTGACTTGTGTTGCAAGGGGACTAGCACTATTATGGAAACCAAATAAAGTCAAATCCAAGATTACAAAATCATTCCTCAATTGGATGGATGTCTCTATTGAGATATTTTCATTGGACCTATCCTTTATCCTTCTCAAAGAAGATGACTCGATGAAGATATATGGTAAGCTTTAGATTGGGGTCCAAATTTCCTCCTTTCTCCATTCATTGTTAGGTGATACATGTTAGGTGGATAAGGAATAAAATGACATCATTTTTATGATGTATGCGATATGATTTCTTGTTAATAATGAATCTAGCAACCTTATCATTCCATTGGGAATGGAGTCATTATTAGCCTTACAAATAACCTAAGAGAGAAAACTCTAATAGAAATATTGCATGACTAGCCTCTATTTTTTTTAAATACCTCAAAGCACAAGAAAAATAGGTGGCATGTCCAAACAACACTTTGAAGTAAAATAAGACAATTAGAGTCATAGATTCTCCTAATTAGAATATAGAGTGCACAGCAATGCTTGTTTGCGCAAAAAGCCACTCTACTATGTACATGGCATGTAAATTAACCTCAAAAACATAGTTTGAGGTGTATCACATTGATTGAGATAGACAGTTGTTCTCCATTCAACCTTGAAAGTTGGAAAGCATTAGCTTTCTTGTAGTTGTCTATGATAAATGGGCCACTCCAAATGGCATCAAACTTTGTATGCCTTTCATATTTGCTCTATCTTCATCCCATTTCAAGACCAAATCTCCTTCCTTGAAGGTTTTTTCAATTTATCTCTTAAATAAAAGTTTCTCTTCAATTGTGTCTAATTAGCTTCAAGGGTGTTCATAGCCTTGCTTCTTGTCTCCTCTAACTCCATTAACTCAGCCAACCTAACTATCATTGCACCATTTTCTATTAATCCCACTAGTTTTGGGAGCTCCAAATAAGTTATCTCTAATGATAGATTAAATTTTGCTTATCTCCCACAAACAAGCATGAAAGGGGAGTTGTCAATGGCTCTTTTTGGTGTAATCCTATAATCCAATTTTTTTTTTTGTGTCAAGATGTATGCTTCTCCTCCATTTTCCTCTTGATTATCTTAATCAAATTCTTGTTATTTAACTTATCTGATCCATTATCTTGGGGATGATAGTTTGATGAACTATTTAGGTGGATGCCATAATTTACAACCCATTAACTAATATAAGTACCCAAAAATATTTTACACTATATAAAATGATGGTAGAAGGAACACCAAACCTTGTCACAATACTTTCTTAAAATTCTAGAATTGAATCATCAATATCTTCCTTAAGTTTAGACTCATGAAGTAATATTTGGTTGCCAAAACATATTTGTGTCCAATACTAGATGGTGGGTTAATCATGCCAATGAATTCTAAACTCCATTAGAAAAAAGGCTTATCAACTTGAATAGGATGGAAAGGAAGGGTAGGTAGCCTTTGCTTTCTTATAAAGTAAGCACATTTTTATAATTTTCTTGCCTATTTATGGGTATCACTAGATAAATTAGGCCAATAATAACTAGCTCTCATGATCTTCACAACAATAATCCTTGGAAAGAAATGACCTTGTAATAGGCCATCATGAAACTCTTCAAGCACCCTATCAATTTGATTCTACTTAATGCATCTTAACATAAATCCATTCATTTAATTTTTAATTAAAATGCCATCAACAAGGACAAAGGGAATGGATTCTCACCGAAAGTACCTCCTCTTTCTCTTTTTAGGTTATATTAATACTCACATGTTTGCAATGAAATGACCATATCATGAACCCAGTTTTTTGAAGTGTCAAGCTCTATTAATTGGTCCTCCTATAGCATGTAGATTATCTTATTACTTTCAAGGTCTGATACAAGTTTATCACATATCCCCTTATCTCTCACTTGATAATTTTGATATAAACATCATATCACATGGCCTTTATGATCCAACCAACCCTGTTTTCATTAATTTCCTTTCTTCAAATGAACTCTTTGACACTTGCATGGTGTACTACCAAATAAATTTTACTATTAGAGAGAATATTTATAAAAAAAATTAATGCTCTAACAACAAAAAGTATTGCTTGATAGCTTCAAAATTATATTGCCCTTGCTTTGTCTAGTTGAATACATTGTTTTTATTTAATATAGAAGTGATCGGTTTAACTACAAGAAAAAGATGGAGAATAAACCTCCATACAAAATTAGCTCTTCCCAATAAACTTTATAAATCCTTCTTATTAATGGGAAGAGCAAGAGATAAGATGGAACTTACTCTTTATGGATCAATGGCAGGACCTTCTTTTGAGACCACATGACCCAAGAGTCTACCTTGGTCAAAAGAAAATGCACATTTTTTTGGATTCAAGAACACACCATATTCTCTATATCTCATGAAGATTTTATTGAGATGATTCAAATGATCAACTATATGCTTAAAAAATAGTGATATCATCAAGATAAACCAATATTATATCATTTAGAAGATCCTTAAAATCCATATCCATTGCTCTCTAAAAATTTGCACTAAAATTAGTAATTCCAAAAGGCATATTCATATATGCAAAAGTACCCCATTTGGAGGTAAATAAAGTCTTGTGTTGGTCTGATTCTTGGACTAAAATCTTGTTATAACTTGAATATCCATCTACGAATGAAAACTTCTTTGAACTACCCACAATTTGAAAATTTTATTGCATGGAGGGGAGAGGTAGTGGTCCTTAAGGGGGGTTCTATCAAGGTCCCTAATTCCACTCATAATATAATCTCGCAATTCTTTTGTTCTTATTGGATATAGGTTTTCCACTTGGATGGAATGCTTGATAAGAAGCATTATATTGGATTCTATGAGTTTGGTCAATTCTTTCCTCATTAAAGGCTCAATCTTGACATTAATAAGCCTCTATTTTTTCTTAATTGGATTTACATTAGGGTCTAACTCAATGGAATGTTTGGATAAAATAGGATCAAAACCTTCAATATCCTTGTAATTATATGCAAACGCATCATCGTAAGATTGAAAAATTTTAATGGATGCTTGTTGCTTAGATCTTAAGTATGCCTTTCCCAATTTCAAAACTTATATTTTTCTATGAACACTTGTTCATAATCCACTTCCTTGACAACTATGTTCATCTTCTTGTCTTTTAACTAATAATACAAATTAAAAATTATTTCCAACATGACTTGACCTTTTGGTAATTTGTTAGTATTTAGTTGTATGATCTAATCATTGTATGTTTCTTCCAATTTAGACTTTTTTTTATCACTACCAAATACTTACAAACTAAATTGATTATCGGCAAGGAAAAATTAAAGAAACCCCCCCCCCCCCCCCTTGGAGAAGCTGTAAAATCCTTGTGAATCTTTCATACTTCCCAAAAAAAATATTATAATTTTAGAGGCGAATTTTTTCATTTTTTCGTGAAAAAAAAACTCCATTGGCGAATATTTTGTAATCGCTAGAAGTCTGTGGAAAATCCCGGCAAAATGCAAATTTTTTAAAACCACTAAAATATTTTTCATTTCTTTGATTAAAATCTATTTTTCAAACCAATAAAATATTTCCATTGGCAAATTAAACCTGTTTTCAAACCCGAGAAAAAATAATTTTGTTGATGATTTTTTTTTTTTAGGACTAAAAATAAAATTCATTAGCGAATTAAACCTATTTTCAAATGATTAAGAAAAATAAATTGGTGAATTAAACATAATATCAAACTAATAAAAAAATTCATTGGCCAATTAAATTCAGTGGTGAATCCACTACCGTTTGATGAATTTTCAATGGATGGTTGTACTTGCATTCTGGAAGTATATCTCTCAAGCACTAGATTTGTGAATGGAAACCTCCAAAATAACACTAGAACCGTTAGATGTGGACATGTGGCGAGATCAAGGGTCATCATCATGGTAATTAATTCGATGGGTTGGATTTTGGCGATGAGTGATAGAAGAACTTAAGTGGCAGAAATATGCACGTGCATTAAGTTTGTTTTAAAAGAGGGACTACCTAGAAAGAACATAGGACCAAGGCTTAAAAACTTAAGAATTTTTTAAACAAAGGATGTGGCACATCAATCTAACCATGACCTAGATGAATTTTTGGTGGGCCGACTTTAGATTTGCATTCTAAGTATATCTTTCAAAGCACATTTCGCGAATTAAAACCTCAGGAATAATGGAGAACTATTATATGTGGGCGTGTGGCGAGATCAAGGGTCATAATCATGATAATGAGCAAGCCAGGTTGGATTTTGGTGATGAAGCGATAGAAGAACTTAAAGCGTGATATGCGTGTGCATAAAGTTTGTTTTAAAAGAGGGACCGCCTAGGAAGAACATAGGACCAAGGCTTAAAAATTTAAGAATGTTTTTTTTATCAGTGATACTTTTCTATTTTATTAATTATAAAGAAAAGATCAGTTACAAAGGTTTGCAACATCCAAAAACTACCAAAAATTTGTCGGTGATACTTTTTATTTTATTAATTATAAAGAAAAGATCACGATTCTACAAACTTGGCAACATCAAAACTACCAAAAATTTGAATAACCGGCTCAAAACAGAGTATCAAAACTTCCTAGAAACAACTACACCTTTGTACTACCCAAGCAGTATGACCTATACCCAAGGCTGTTGAAAGATTACAGTTTCCACGACCAATCTGAAGCTTAACCCCAAGATTCTAGCGTGGGGGCTAAAAACAAAACAAAAAACTACACTTTACGTTAACCATTATTACTAATTCTTCTTCGAAGACTCGCCCATATCCAGCAGCAGTATCTCCTTTAATAGTTTTGGCTTCTTCCGTGGACACAGTTCCTTCTTTTCGTGTGTCTCCTCTTTGGAAACTTCTTTTATATTTTCTATTGTTTCCTCTAATGCCATAGCTCAACAAATATTTTAAGTGCTTTCCACCCATGCTCGGCTCCTTCCCACCACCGGTCTTTAGTGCGACCCTCTGGCCATCTGATAAAGAGGTGATTTAAATCCGCAAGCTCTGGGCCCCCACCATCCATTCCTTCTATTTTTACCAACCCTACTCCTGGTATCACCCATTGTAGAATGCTTTCCATGTCCACTAAAAAATATTTATGCACTAGAGTTTTCATTACTCTCCTCACCTCGTTCACCGGTTCTCCTAAGTCTAAACCCCAAGCCATGACCAACGAATAGATATCCATATTCGTTCTGAATCTATGTGTCAATTTTTTTAATCCATCCCCCAACATTATTTGAACTGCTTGCACCACCTGCTCTTCCTTGTAGAGAAATAAACCTCGCAGCCTTTGCATAGACGCTTTACCCACAAAGGGGTCCAACTTCCTCTGCAATGTCATGGTGAAACTGGCCTCCATTGCTTTTTTGTTTCACTGGCTTCCAACCTATCACACGCCATCAAAACGATACAATCCTATTATCCTTACACTCAAACTCGAAGAAGCATTGAGGGTGATAGGTGAATGTCATTATAACACCTCATTTCGCCAGCCTTCTCCATAAATGCACCGTGCTTGTCACCTTTCCTATCTTTATTCACCAAAGTCGAGGTTTTGGTACTTTTCCTAACCTTACTACCTTAGTAACTTAGTTGCAAGTCTTTCTTGGTCGTCTTTGTAGTTGGTGGGTCGGAAGTTTCAAAATATTTGAAACTTTAGACTTTGGTTTTAAGGTTCCAAATTTTAGCGACCACGCGACATTATGGACCAAGACTGTTTGACGAATTTTTGATGGACGACTGTAGTTGCATTCTGGAAGTATATTTCTCAAGCACTAAATTTGTGAATGGAAACCTCTGGAATAAGACTAGAACCATTAGATGTGGGCACATGGTGAGATCAAGGGTCATCATCGTGGTAATGAATTTGACGAGTTAGATTTTGGTGATGAGTAATAGAAGAACTTAAGTGGCAGAAATATGCACATGCATTACCAATGCTTAAAAACTTAAGAATGTTTTACACAAAGGATGTTGCAAATCAATCTAAGCACGACCATTTGATGAATTTTTGATGGACGGTTGTAGGTGCATTCCACAAGTAAATCTCTAAAGCAGTAGACTTGTGAATTGAAACCTCCAGAATAACACTAGAACCATTAGATGTGGACACATGGCGAGATCAAGTCTCATTTCTCTCTTTTCAATGACTCGGCATATTACATTTCATTTAATTGAAATTCTCAATCTTTTTGAAGAACGTGTGGTAGTAGTACTGCTCGCGATGATTAATGCCATATGAACATCCGAAGCGATTGATTGGAAAGCTCATGGGTCATAGCTTTAATGAAACAATATTTGTAATGATTTCAAATTTTCATAATTCATATCGTTCGAGTGACACTGGAGTCTGGTGATTTTGATAGCTTATCACTTGTCAACTTGAGGTATAGTTTGCATGCAGCCAGACGTAAATCAAATTAAACATTTTAATTATACATGTAAGGCTTAAGTTACTATTACACAAATCAATTAAGTTGGTTTTTTGGTTTGTGCGAGTCACCATTATGAATCATAATTATACGATATACGTAACCTCACAGTGCACACGTGACACGTGTGAGGTGTACATAGGAACTAGGCTGGTAATGGCACTATTGGTGGCACTGTTGGCCCATAAATAACTAAATAAGGATAGTGACTAGTGAGCACAACTAAAATCATTCGTTGAAGGCTAAAGGCCTTACTATTGAGTGCAATGTTCGAATTGTCATAAGGGTTTTCATTTTGTAGGGTTAATAAGGATTCAGGAAGAAGATCATGTCACATTATTGGGGATACTCTAAATTCTCCTGCCCACAGTTATGTAGTCATAGAGTCAATGACCAATTTAGTTCAGGCTTCAAGTTCAAAATGGGTGGAATTGGAAAGAAGTTGATTTGGTTCACCTGACTTCTCAGACAGGTTTTGAACCAGGAGAGGTTCTTTGATGGGCATAACCGCTATTCCCAGTGCATAGACGCTGCAAGGAAAAGATGGGAGCAATTTTACAACCTCTCATCTTCTACATGAATTTGATTTTCAAAGGGGAGAAGTACATTTTGTATCTTCACAGCTCCCATTTCCCCGGTTTGATTGGCCCCCTTTTCTCCATGCATTCATTTTCAAAGCTACTAGTTGATTCGGGAAGTCCCATGCATTTATTTTTAGAGCCCATGGTTGACTCGAAAAGTCCCATTATTTTCAGACAAACATGTATTACATTTACGTTTTCACCAGCATTCCAACAGAAGCTTGGTGCTTGCACTTACATTTGTATTTGTACTATGTAATAATGTGACATTGTCATTCAGTTGCAATAAAATAAATGGTTGTGCTAATAAAAAGCAATTGATGAAATCATAGCAATTGTGCTATTAAAAAGCATAGAAAAGCAATTGATGAATCTATTCATATCAGTTTTTTTTCCTTTAAGAAATTATCTATTTATGAAATAATTGCATGTAGATTTAAAACTTAAAAGTAAAACATAAAGCAATTAAAATACTAAAGTTAAGTACTCGAATCGATTAAGTTGTTTTTTTGGTTTGCGCGAATCGTGATTATCACTATAGTAACCCAACCTCACATGTGACACGTGTGAGGTGTACACATCGACTAGGTTGGTAGTGGCACTATTGGTGGCACTGTTGGCCCATAAATAAGGATAGTGAGCACAACTGAAATAATTCGTTGAAGGCTAAAGGCTATACTATTGACTCTCGAGTGCAATGTTTGAATTGTCATAAGGGTTTTCATTTTGTAGGATTAATAAGGATTTAGGAAGAAGATGATTTGTTATTATTGGGGATACTCTAAATTCTCCTTCCTATAGTTATGTAGTTACATAGTAAAAGACCAATTTCCTTCAAGTTCAGAATGGGTGGAATTGGAAAGAATTTGATTTGGTTGTCCAGACTTCTTAGACAGGTTTTGAGCCAGGATGGGGAACTATGATGGAGATAAGTGCTCTCCAAGTGCATTGAAGCAGCAAGTAGAAGATGGGAGTAGTTTTACAACCCCTCATATTCTGCATGACTCTAATTTTCAAAGGGGATAAGTACTTTTTGTAGCTTTAATAACTCCAATTTCCCTCATTTGATTAGCCCCCCTTTCCCCATGCATATTTTTCAGAAACCATGATTGGCGGTGGCCCCCCTCCATGCATTTATTTTCAGATGACAAAGAGTCAGAGACCATGGTAGAAGCTTGGCACTTGCGCTTACATTTGTATTTGTACTATGTAATAATGTGAAATTGACAATTGTCATTCAGTTATAATAAAAATAAATGGTTGTGCTATTAATGTGATTATGTGACATTGTAATTCCTTTTATTAAGTCCTTTGCAACGTTAAGTGTTACTATGCTATTAATGGTTGTGCTATTAATGTGACATTTTAATTCATTTTATAAAGGCGTTGATGTGAATTCTAGCGCATTAAAGGTTGAAAAAAACTTTAAAACACATGTTTACTATTTATAATATATATCATAAATTACTCAGCCATTCGATGAACATTTGATGTATGGTTGTAGTTGCATTCTGGAATGAAATGCACGAAGCACTAGGGTTGTGAACCTAAATGTCCATAATCACCCTATAACTGTTAGATTTACAAAG